>JAYJME010000753.1:0-19935 GCA_036873775.1 Costaria costata | reverse complement strand
ACAGACAGACAGACAGACAGACAGACAGACAGACAGACAGACAGACAGACAGACAGACAGACAGACAGACAGACATATCGACAGACTAGTTCAATAAAAAGGAAGAGGATTTTTTGCCACATGGCAAACAACGGCCTCAATAAATTTAGTACGTACCTGGTATATTACAGAGGGCGCCCGCCCGCTCTCAAGAGATTTGACCCTAAGAAGTTCACCAGGCTCGTTTTCTCATGATAAATATAAAAGTGATTTGGCCGAGGAAACGGTGCTCAGTGTCGGACGCTGTCCTAAATCCTATATAATAGCGGGCAGGAGCTCGTGCTCAACGGTGGAAACAAAATAAGAAACTGAGCCAGCACGGCAACCGACGTTTCTTACGACTATTCTTAGTATCCTTAGTTTTATTTGTTGTTGTTGTTATTGTTGTTTGTTCTCACATTAACTCATCGCCAAAATCAAGCCCGCGGTCACAGGACAGGCTCCAATAACTCTGGAGTGGAAGAATACCTCAAGGAAAAATAGGAACTCACACTCAAACGTGAATAATAGGCATCTTTAGTATTATTAGTACTATTATTAATAGCATTATTTGTTTGAGCGAGCTACGGTAGGGGTACGTAGCTATTTTCGGCGATATATTTTCTGGCCGACGGGGTCCTTAACCGAACATAAATACTGTAGCACCCAATGTCGGTATTCTTTTGCTAGAGAGACACAAAAGCTCTGAGGCCACCACAAGGAGACGGTAGACCTCGTATTGCAAGCAGTACCTCATGACGGGTGTACTTCAGAAACGATGCAGTGTGTCTTTACTGAAACCAGTTAATATATAAATAGTCGACTCTCTTATCTCTACTCTAAATTTAAGTCGTAAATATTCTCGACACCGACAAGAACTCCAAACGATAAAATCAGCGTACATACACTCACCAGTTGCGCATCACACGCACGCAACGCGTCGACCCACCGCTATTAAAACACGCCCCCCACTACTGCTGCTGTATGCAATCGTTTTCCGGGTCTTTCTAGGGCTCCAGCACCTTTGTGTGACCACGGACTCTCTAGATAAGAGTTAATGCGAGAACAACAACAACAATGTACGCAGGTCGCCCCCTGTGGTTCAGTGGTAGTGTTGAACACTATTCACACTGAGGTTGGAAGTCACGAGTTCGAACCCCGACGCAAGCATAACACGTAGGGCTTTTTTAATCGAAATACACCAAATATTGCCGAGAGCGCTTAATAGCGTGGGTAACCAGGATTCGACGCGAGTCGACGGGGGATAAAAGTGCTCAACTATTCTCGCGATAAAGTGCAAGGCACGCACCGTAGTGGGGAGGAGGGAGAAGGGAATGCTTACGTAGTGGCCCGGATTCATTCGTGTTTCGACTATGGAGGGAGAGAGACAGATGACGATTACCAAGATGCCAAGATTATATAATAAATGCGGAGGAAAACAAAACGTAAAAATAAAGTAAAAATGGAGGTGAACATGTTGTACTCTTCGTCTGTCTGTCAAATAATCGTCGTAAACAGATTACAGTTTACATAAACATTACATACGTCAAAATAGAACACACACACGTGGTCTCGACGTATCAGGCAGCTTGCAAAGATGTGTATCAACCACAATCTGACTGGTCGAAATCACAGCTGACGACGTAAAATTAAGAATTTACTATAGTCCCCCGCCGGCAAGGCGGTGGTGTACCAGAGCAATATGACCGCCTTTTAGAAGTAGTTGTTGCGTCGTGATAGTGAATCTCTTCCTGGGGTGGGTTCGGTTTCGGGGTAGGGTTAGGGTTCTGGTCCGGTGGTCGACTTTACGCACCACGGCCAAAACCTCCGTAAATATTCGTTGCCAAGGTGCAAATACGTCTCCCCTAACTCTGCGACGCTTCCACAAGGGGTTTCATTGGAAATGTAGTCGCGTTTAAGTGATTTGAACTCGAGATTTCAGATTTCAGATTCCAGATTCAGCACCCTGAAATGGGTTTTAAGCGTAGTAATAATCCAAACACACGCAGGATATCGTTGGTGCGGTATGCTATGAGCGCTCCTAAGATTTTCCTTTTGACATATGTACGCTTGAGCCATTTTCGCGTTTCCTCGCGATGAGCTCCACCTCCCAAGGACCGCTACCGTGCGCGCCAACCCCGACTATGTCAGCGAAGGCCTCGGCGGCGGTGCTCGCGCCGTGTCGCTGGTTGGGCGAACTGCTCGGTGGATACCAGGCCCTATCCCCTAAATGGCACGGCCTCGGTATCATTGTAAGGTCCGCGTCAAGAGCAAATCGCTAAAGACAAGCCTGCTACATATATATGTTCGTTGCTGATCCCTGAGAGTGTGGCTACGGTTGTAGCCACCCGAACCCACCTCGATGATATTTTCAGCACTCAGCCTGATAGTATTTGAATGCACCCCTCGGTAACACCATCGCATTTACGGCCTCGGTTCGCCTATATATATGATGCATGCAAAGTCATTAGGGGAATGCGAAAAGCGGCAGTCGTCAGACCGCCGCGACCCCTCTTGCATGTTCGAAGTCGAGCTCTGTATTAATACCGCGTATTTGATTTCAGATCTCGACCGTTGCGTGTGTTATTGATCGGTCCGTCCGCACGCATTCTCAAGCTAGATGTTTGTCACAAGCGACCAGGAGGATGGAGAGGAGGGCGGAGCGGTGGACTACAAGTACGGCCTGTCCCACAACCATCGGCTGCTAGGAGCCATTGCCGAGGTATGACCTGCATCCCACTGGAGTAGGATGCACACGTTTAAACTATATCACATCTGCCATCATATCATATCTACTTCCCGTGGAATGATGCATCCATTTTCCCAGCATATGTTTCTTCCATTTGCTATCTGACCATGTGTAGCGCTTGTTGCCATTCATTCCATCATACAGTCCACCGGTAGTTTTGTATGAAGACGACGTAACGGCCTCCGCTACCGGAGTAACGATCAAAACACAGGGTTTGTCTCTACCGGGGACTGGGATAGGGTATGCTTGTTTTTGGTGATTGAAGGTCTGGCACGTAGTCATTCCTTTTGAGAAAGGTGCCACGTGCAGATCAACATCCCCGCGTCGGGCGCAAGTGAGCACGAGGTTCCTGCTACAAGCGTGAGCAGACGTGGGGTGGTCGCTGGGTTGGTCAGCCAAGCCAGGACTTTGTGCCCCTTTTCCTGCCGCCCCACCCTCCCATTTTTCTTGACAACGTGTAGCGTCGCTTGTTGTCATTCATTGTACATTCCACATACAAAAACAAATCCAGAACACGATGACTTCAAATATGAAATATTCTATCGATCGTATTGAAACATCTCCCGAAAATGACCCAATAAAAGGTACTTGCTCCCCCTTTAAGAACAGCTCTATCATCTCCTAGCCGACGCTTCACCACGCAACTATCAAAATGTTGAACTTACTCATGTTTTACCTATCAAATATAACCATGTGTGACGATTTAAACCAAGCTGGTTGTGATATCTCTTGTGGAAAGCTCTACACACAACTTCCGTCCTATTATAGTACGTACATACATCTCCCAGGAATTAGTCCTCAGCCCCATTTCCCCCCCGGGTATACCTTAGTAACACACTTTTCTCCCATCCTTTACCATCCTTATTCCGTCCAACGTTTATGTTTCCTACTCACGCGTCTATGTGCCAACCGTACGGCTTAGGCAGTAGCCCCACACAGCCCCCCCTCTAGTCGCTTGACGGTCCTGTGATGTGGATGTATCCGACGTGAGATTGCGACCTGAGAAATCCCAAGCTAATATTCTCTGTAGAAGGTGCTCCCTGCAAGATACCTTATTTTCCCATATATTATTGCATCCATTTCCAAATATTTTTGTCGTTTTTTTTTTTCGTTTGGTGTTCGACAGTAGCGTGCAGCAGCAGCAGCATGGGTTTCAACGTCGACCCCCCCATGAACACGCCTCGAATGTACAACTACGAAGAAGGCGAACGAAAACCAAAACGGAAACCTACGGATGGATGTGGTCCAACTTGCTGTCGTCTGAAAACTACCGATACTACCGATACTACAGTAATACTCTATAGTACTCCGGAGGGAGGGGTGCGACAACAAGAGTCACCGATTAATAGTATGAGCAAAGCTTTCAACCACTACTGTGCGACATGCCGACCTTGAGCAACGATCAGTGTGAAGGCTGTCATGTCGGGTTTTGCGTAGCGTTTGCCGCGCTGAGGACGATTTCTGAACCCTTTTGGGGCCCGTGTGTGGCTTGAAAACCCAAACGACTGGCCTTACGGTACGATAGGGTGCATAGATAGATAGGCTACCCCGAGTTTCTCTCCCACAGTTTGCGGCCACTTAATTTCCCTCAACTTTTAACCTTAACCCCTTCAGGGCCGGAAACTTGTTTTGGGGACAAAAATACTTGGAAATAGAGTGGGATACGTTTTGGGGTAGTAAAAGAGTTAAGCTGTTTTGTTGGCGTAGCTTGAAGCCCACAACCCAAATGGGGGCGGACATATCACGAAACCTTATATGGTAGCCTAACTGCTTCAGACCTCAAAGGAATAGTAGTAGTAGTAGTAGTAGTAGTAGTAGTAATATTTATAGTAGTAGCAGTAGTAGTAGCAGTACTGACCCTAAGTAGCATAATTGCGGGGGACCATAGTTAATAGGACCTGCTGTAGACACAAGAGGACCTACTGTAGACACCAAAACCTATATATTTCCCTATTTTCGCTAACAATATTTGGTCCATAGTTGATAGGACCTACGTACTGCAGACACAATATAACCTACGTGTGTAGACACCAAAACCAATGTATATGTCCCTATTTTTGCTAACAATCTTTGGCCCATAGTTAATAGGATCTACTGTAGACACACTATAACCTACTGTAGACACCAAAACCATAAATATTTGCATATTGTTGCTAACAGTATTTGGTCCTATTCACTATGGTCTAGTCCTGCGAAATACCCTGGGCTAGTTAAACAAAAGGACACAGCCGTGACTCCGCTACTATACCAATTTTGTTTTACCATTTTATTTATTTAGAGCTATATTGTAGCCAGGTCCTCTCACGGACACAAAAAAGCTATTTTTGCTTGCCTGGTACATGTTCCCCTATTTTAGCTAACCGTTCCCGGCCCTGAAGACTTACGATGACGGTAGTAGTAGCGTCAGCGAGCAACAGTGCGAGCAGAATCAGGCCGTATCCCGTGTCGTAGCAGTCGTGCGACCCCTTGCGTTGCAATTCGGGCACTGAGTTTGTCACCCTCCAGCCAACCAGGTGGTACGGCGCTGAGGCTGCTCGGCCGAGTGTCTTCTTACCTCTCTACAAAGGGGACTTGTTTTTTGTTGCTATGGCAAAGCGTAACAACCAAATCCCAAGGTGCTTCATATCGTGAGGCCTAACTGCGGAAGTATATATTTCGTATACAGCTAACAGCTAACTAAAAATGGGCGGTCACTCTTCTCCCGGTTAGCTCAGACACCAAAGGACCAGCCAGTCCAGCCCCGCCACCGTGGCACCAGTCCAGCCTTACCAGTGGCACCAGTCGACGCTGACATTTTCAAATTTGGCGTCAAGTTATTCCAAAATATCTCCAGCGCCCCCCGAAAGAGTGAGCCCCGTGGTGTTGTTATTACTTCTAATGTAGGCTCTGTCTTAGTCGAGGGGCTATCTATGCTGTACTTCTATATAAGAGGACTGTGCTCGATGTAGGATTCGAAAGTGGCGGAACTATGTATAAAAAGTGGCTGAACCTGGAGGGTCAATGGGCAGAAATACAAAACAGTGCAAAACAAAATATTACACACCACACCCTGCATGCATACAGGATTCGATAGAAAACAGTGCAAAAAACAAAATATTACACACCGCCCGTGCGAGGACAAAGTGTGCAACCCGGCTGAAACGGCTGAAACGGCTGAAACGGCTTGGGGGCGGGGTTGAACTCTCAAAGACCCTGTCTGTGCATCTGCACAAGCCTGACGTTTTCGCGAGCCGACCGTATGTTGTATGAATACGAGCCCGTCCTGTACTGGACGATAGGAATATCACAGTCTTGCCAAATCGGTTGTTACTAGGGGTGCTCTTCGGCCGGCGAACTGCTGAGCATCGAGCATCTCTACAGCAATAGAATATCGTTTGTGTTTTAGTACGAAGGCAAGGACACCTATTAATACTAACCGCACAAATTCGACCGGACTCCCTATGTCCGATTGCTCATTTTCCACATGCGATATGTTGTTTATCTGTCTTAAGTTTGATGTCCCCAGCGATCCAGAACAAATAGTGGCTTTTGTTTTTTCAACCGTTCGTGCCGTGCACCGACCAGAATATATTCCGCTATCGTGTCGTCGTCGCGCTAGAACAAACATATCTGACATGGCAAGCACACACCTGACCTCTACACCCCAAAAATCCGCAGGATGTCGGGGCCAGCATTGCTGCACGCCCTGAAACACAATGTGGCAGTCCCCGAAAAAATAGAGTGCCCCCCCCCTCAGGAGGGCATACATACCTCCTTGGGACATGCACGGCGGGGTTTCCCATTTCAGCGTATCAATGCCGAGGGAAACCCCGCTTGCCAGATCAGTGACAAAGAGAGAAGCAGAGGGTTGCTATGTGTGGCGCCCCATGTCCCAGGTGTCTATACGCTGGTTTCATCTTGCGGTTTAGGTAAGAACATGCATGCCTGTAGACAAAGCAGTAGCAAACCCGCGGGTATGCCAGACATGTAAGCTCCAGACCCCACACCACAAGGAAAAACCATATATGTCCCTGGCAACAAACATATCTAGAGTAATGTTTCCTGTCCAACACTACTGTGCAATGATTACGAAATCCATCCCAGTACAGAACGGAGTGTACCGCAGCTGCACTCGGCTTGACAACCCGTTCGGCTATATATCCCGCGGGAACAGGCATACGGGCGACACAAGGGTGAGTTCGACTGGATGGCCATAGGAGACGACGACACGGTGTTCTTGTACAACAGGGCTACAGCCTTCCTCAGCCACATCGACCACACGCAGGTAACGTAAGACGGCGTCGTGCCTTAGGGGGCAGATGGGTTCGTTGCAGGACCGAGTTTATAAGCCAATTCCCTTACCCCAAAGGTGCTACGGTAGGGGCGGCAGGTTTACTTAGGTCCATATATTTCAACCAATCAGAGCCCCTCGGAAGAGTGACCACCCTATTTATTTGCAGTCTTCACCTTTCTTTTTCCAATGCTTTTTTATTTCGCGGCATGCACCACCTTGTGGGATAATTTGAATAACTGGTGAATACCACGTCGAGAGAGCTAGTCACAGTAGTCCCCCGTCAGAATGGCCTAAATGGCCTAAATGACCCGAAAGATCTGAATGGCCTGAATGGCCTCAATGGCCTCAATGACCGGAATGGCCTGAATTACCTGAATGGCCTCAATGACCTGAATGGCCTAATTTGCCCGAATGGCCTAAATGGCCTGAATGGCCTGAATGGCCTGAATGGCCTGAATGGCCTAAATAGCCTAAGGCCGGAAGTGAAAATGGGAAGTACCCTCGTTACCGCAGCGCTAGCCAAACCCGGCCTCCTAACGCACAGCTCCCATGTTTTTTATAGACATGAGTTTCTAAGAAGGTTGGCTTCCTAGGATGGGAGACTGTCCCCGACACCTTTCCTCACACACAACAGTGTTGCTATCCTTTTTCTCTCTACATCAGCTACGTGTTCTTACTGTACTCTGTGATGTATGTATTAATAGTACCTGGTGCCGGCATGATTTACCAATCACAACACTTCTGATTCAGGTCGATCTTGATGCTCCAGCAACTTCGATCGGTCGTGAGAGGGGGTATGTAGACGGGCATTGAAGGCCTTCGAGGTTGTCCGCCGATACTGCAATGCATTTTGATACGTCTGATCTTGGACAGACCTACCCTGCGCGCCTGTTCGTCGTTTCTCTTCCGCACGCAGCCAGTGGCGATTGGCTCCGTGGACGGCCTTCACCCCATCAATGGTCGCCCAAAGCCCAACGCCACATGTTTCTCCCCCTGGGTAAGCACTAAGGAGCAAAGAGCAAATATCAAACCCTAAAGGGCTTCCACCTTGGAATCCAAAGCGGTTTGACCTAGCCCACACAGTCATCCCACGGTAGAGGTGCAGCAAATGTTTGTTATTCTCGTGATGCTGTAAACTCGAGCGGCTTGATTCCTCAACCATTGTACGTAAAACGATCGACTTTGAGGGAACATCAATGGCCAACCTGACAAACAATCCCATGGTATTGGGAGGGAACGGATACCCTGGAAAACCTCAAATAGAGTACCGACGGTATTGGTCAGTTCCTTAGTTGATGAGCCCGTCAGTTCCCAGTGACAAACGTTTGGAGAAAAAGAGCTATAAAATGCTACCTATAAGACTACCCCTACTATTGTTGGATGACTCGACATTGGGTTGCGCATTGGGCGTAGCTTGAATTCTTCCCTTACCCTTGTTGGGTACAGTTTTGAACGTGTGGGACAGCAGCACTACCCAGTACCCTGCTTTCCAATTTGCTCTTGGTTCGTTTTCGGTAAGAGCATGCGTAGTGGAGAATACGGACTGGTTGTGGCAGTGTGCCCGAATATTCCGGTGCGTGGTGCGTGGTGAGGGGGGGGTGGAGGTCAATGCTATATCAAGATCATCATCGAAACACAAATAAAACATTTTGTTTTGGCTGTACTTCTCATGATAACGCCACTCGCTAGCCTACAACTAACGTAGGCCAGTTGATAGAGCGGTGTAGAACCACCAGAAAGGCGGTAGCGTAGGCAAGAGCGACAGAGTAGTACTGTATCCGTACAGGACACCTACTACTAAGACGACGAGCACTAAGGAAATCACGCGGGAAACTACAGAGGAACTCAACGTATTCGGGAGTTGTTCTTCCGACGTTAGTGTTTCATCACCCCCACTCCTAAACTAACAAATTTGGCCTCGACCGGCTTTCCGCTTGGTTACAAACAATCTTGTACGGCACATATACCGTTTGTCGGTTATCACTGGCTTTTCTTCGGGCTGGAAGGCGGTGTCGGCGTTGGAGGCACTGTAGGCATCGGGGAGGCCCAAGCAATCGTTCCACTTGTTTAGCCCAAACATTTCCCCGACCCATTCTACAACAGAGGTGCACCCAGTTTTGTTCTGAGGCTCTTCACTTAGGAGCTCCATATCAAACTCGAAAACTGTTTTTGAGGGAAATTGGAAGGGCAGCCCGATGAGCAAACCCATGGACTAAAATTAAAAAAAAAACATGCTGGTCAACAAGAATGATATTTGAACAATTTTGGGTTAAGGAGCCCCGTATATTCATAAACAAAAAGGCCAAGAAGTGCAACCTCTATCGTAGGAGGCGTCGTACCCGGCTTCACTGCGGGCGCTCCTCTGCGTGACCAATAATTTTAAAAGCAATCGTTTACAACGTAGTCCGGGGGTTTGTGCGTCGGGTTTAGACCAAGATTTTTTCTCTTGTCCGGTGGTTAGATCGAGGAACAGAGCCCCTCAAACGAGAAGGCTCACAACATACATTTCTCGTAGCTGCTGCTAAGGGGTCTTTCCTCGCTTTAAGCTGTCGTATGCGCAATACGTTATCAGGTCAAGGAGAGCACCACCTCGGACAGGCGGGCGGACACCGGCTGCTGTCTGGATTACATGCACCCATGCAAAGTGTCCGCCTTTCCGAGCATCTCAGATACAACCGGAAACCACCTTAGGCCTACTTGGCTCAAGACCGAGGAAACCAGGAACAAGCACGAAAAAAAACACCACTGGACCAGGGAGTACGGAAAAGGGGGACTGTTCTGGTCTTACGGGGGCTCTGGCACGTTCTTGAGCGCGGGACTGCTCGAATCGGTGCAGGGCAGCAGTGGCACTGGGTGGGCGCGCTGTGCGGAGGTGTTCGGTATCGGCTACGACACGGATATTCAGGTACGCACCTGGCATCCTCGAGGTCGACGTCAGACTGATGGTTCGGTAGGGCTAGCCTTGTGCTACGAAGTAGCACCTTTAGCTCGAAGTACTTCTAACTGTGACATGTATTGTAGTCTATAGGGGGGGGACACGACACGCGCTTCCCATGATAGCGATGCAGAGAGGCGTTCAACTCAAACTTTCCATGGCTGCCATTGAGTAAAGACCATAATGGTTCGGACCCACCACAGACACAAAAAACTTTGTATTCGCCTATTTTTTCTACGCATAATACTGTAGTTCCTGGCTAATCTATGTTCCCCCGTATTATGTATTTCTTGATGACCTCTGTACCTTGCCCAAAACCCAACTTGGAGAGAAATCCCACAAGCTACAATAATAGGTTATACGACAAATAAATACTATCGTGGAATGCCGACGGTACTTGGTGTGCAGCTCCGAATAGTTGACTAGCCCCGTAATCGTTGGAATCTCAGTTATGTCTCACGCTGTCCTTCGTGATACGCCTACAGTAGGCCTTGGTCCCGACCGTTCACCGGGTTCAGCCTACACATGTTATCGAAGAAGGCAATTGGGTGAGGTATGGAGCTCCTGAAGCGAGGAACCTCATACGTTGAAGTACTACCCCTAGCGTGAAACGCCTCCGTTGCAGTCTCCAATATAGGCCCACGAACGTGTAACAATCGATATTGAAAGTGAGAATAGCCCGTTTGGATGGTGCTAAGAAAGCAGCGTAAATATATTGAACTCAGCGGCAAACGCAAAAGTAGCTCCTACCGGTATATACTTCAACACCATCCAGTAGTTCACGAAGTATTGTCGAAGTTTCTCAAGGTTTGTATCACAGTACGGTTTCAGGAAGCCTTGCTCAGATGTGAGGTTTTTGTTATTGGCGAGTCCATAGCGCGAGAGTGTGGCTTACAGCAAGTGTTCCACTGACCGCTTCAGGGGCGAGACAAAGATGAAATGGCCAGCCTCCAGTGAAATCGTTGCACGCTTGGTACCGTAACAGCGTTATAGCGTTATACGAAGTAGCGATATATCCGTGACACGGCAGGGGTAACACGTTCTGACCAATTTTTCTAACGGGCGGGGGCTGTTGAAGTACCAGTAGAGCCACCCGGCACGAGCATCACCATGCTGGGCGGGTGCCGTACCGGTTATTTGCCGCAATCGTCAAGTTGTATATTACGGGGGACTATACCGCAGTAAACAGGATCAAATGCATTGTTGGTAAAAATAGGCAAATATTTAGGTTTTTGTGAGTAGAGTAGGTCCTATTAACTATGGTCCCCCGTTTTTTATGTTATGTGTAGAGTAGGTCCTACTGACTATGGTCCCCCGTTTTTTGTGTGTATAGTAGGTCCTGTTAACTGTTGTCCCTCGTTTTTTTTTGTGTACAGTAGGTCCTATTAACCATGGTCCCCCGTTTTGTTGTATGTACAGTAGGATATATTAAGTATGGTCCCCCGTTTATTGTGTGTACAGTAGGTCCTATTAGCTATATTCCCCATTTTTTTCGTGTGTACAGTAGGCCATACTGTATAAGCTATGGTCCCCCCAAAATAGAATACTGGTACCTGGTAAGTTTTTCCCGACCAGCCCCAAAGAGATGTTTGGCAGTGCTATTGGTCACCTTTAGTTCTCTTCTTTTTCTGCGATCCGTAATGATTAACTCGTCGGAGGGGCCCACACTGGGCAGTCAAAACGGGGGTAGCCCCGACGCGTGCTACGACGACAGAGGCAACACTTTGTGGCTAAAATATTTAGTGAACGACGAAGCTTCTTAACCCAAAATCGTCGGGGATTCCATTCTTGTTTTGCGATATAATTCGTCGTGCACCTGTATCTAGGCCATGGGATGGTTCATCGGGTTAAGCTCACAAAGTTTCTCGAAGCTGGGTGCTGTATGGGCTACAGAACCCCCTAAATGGGAGCGTTAGAAAAGGCATGGAACGACACCCCTATCATACTATTACTACTATTAGTACTATTAGTACTATTACTAGCATGTGTCCCGCTTTGCCATAGCACCAGTCGGGTTGATACGTTTCGACTCTCATTGGTAGGGCTATCTTAATGCTTACCAGGTATATCCTGGGCGGGTAACCATTCAACACTTTAGGAGCAGCACAGGGATGATATTCCCGAGCGCATGGCGTCTTCGGGGTGCCTTGGGTTTCGGAGCCGTGAAATAGGTGGTCTGATCTTCACCGTCCGCCTGGAGTCTCCAACAAAGCGACGTTTCCCATGTCAATAATGTGAACACACCCTCAGGGGTCCCCAGAGACACCTAAGAACTTAGTGCTAAGAGCTGATTTTCAATGACCTCCATCCACTTCCACGGTCTTCCATGTCTACGTCCACACCCTCTTCCATGAAGTTGTACCTACTGACACCGTTCCGTCCATGATACTCCACGTATACGCTTACCCAGTTCCACCAGCGTCCACGAGTTGCCACAAAAACACCCGTTAACTTTCATGAGGTATTACCGACCTCCACTAAAGCCTCCATACATTTCATGAGTACTTACAGACAGCTTCCGTCATGCCAGGTATGTACCTTCCATATTGCTGGCCTTTCTATATTCTCCCTCCACGAGGTTCCACCCTGCTCCCATATAAACGTTCAGCGACTTCCACTACGACTACTGTCGTAGTTTCCACCGGTACTTCAATTGAACTCCACGAGCTTCCTCCGTACGTACAGACCGATTCCTCCGGGCAGACTTCCATCTACCACCTGGCTGGTGGCATATGGACTTCCATGTTCTTCCAGTTATTCTAATATTTTCGGTGTTGCATCCATGAAAGGAGCTACGAGTAGATGGAAGCTGCCACATGAATGTAGACCAAAACCGTGCAAGTAGATGGAAATTATGCTTCCGTTTGACCAGATGGAAGTAGATGGAAGTAGATGGAAGTTTCAAAGGAAGTCAAAGATAAGAATTTCCGTGAACGTCTACAAATAAAAGTTATGCTTTCATGGAAGTAGATGGAAGAAGATGGAAGCTTCCGTAGAAGTAAATTGCTGTGGAGGAACCATGTGGACTTCCGTGGAGGAAGTAGATGGAAGCTTTCATCATCTATTTTCATGGAAACTTCCATCTTTTTCCATGAAAATTTCTATCTACTTCCCATGGAAACTTTCACCTACTTCCATCAACTTCCATCTACAATTCAGGCAAGCTTCCACCAACTTGCACTCACACACCAAACCGTGTGGGTTCGTGGGAAGACATGATGACGTTTATAGGGCTTACCCTGAGTGGGAAGTTGGCGCATAGTTCGCAAGTCTGTTTTAAAATGAGGTATATTATAGGGCCCCTCGAGCAAGGAGCCTTTAGACACGCCAGACGCTCGATAAATAGGGCACCTGTGCCTGTACGCTGGACACCGATGCATTTTCAAAGCATGACATTCAACCACGGTCGACAACCGTCGTTTCCCGCCCTTCCGTTCGGGACACGAAAGTTTGATTGTGAAAAAATGGTTGCAGCTTTCTGTAGCCCGATTATAATCAAACTAACGCTTTCGCATGACTGCGCCGGGGTGTGTGTGTATGTGGGGGTACAGCTCGGAATGTGCCTGCGATCACACGGCTTCTCGACATCGACCTACCAAGAGGGGTTCGACAGAACGTGTGATACGGCTGACCCAGACGAGATCGGCGATCGTCTAGCTGCGGATTGCCAGGTGACACTACTTGTAGAGATGACACTATTCATATGTACATATGGAGAGATGTAGGATTGTCGTCTTCGTTTTATGTAATGTTTGGAAATAATTAGTCTGATTACTTGTTGTATCCCCCCTTGATTTCTCCTGAATTTGTCAGCCATCTCAACTTCGCCATGTCATTGTCGCTTGACTATAGGTGGCGGGGCCTGCCGATAGACCGTAGTACCTTGGTAATTCGGTGCCTCGGAACTTGGAACCGAGGGTGTCGAACGCGGCCATGGGAGGGGCATTGGCCACTCAGGGTCGGATCGGTGCGGCAGCAGTGCGTCACCCGTTTAACTTGATTATAATATATCGAACTCGACATCGACAAGCAAGGTATTACTAACCTTCTAGGAGAGCGAGCAGCTCTACAAGTTTGACGATGCTGGGCGCGTGTCGTACTGTCCTTCCCGTGGTACGCCGGACACGTTTCGTACCCCTCTAGTAGTGTATCGCAGGTGTTACTATTTTATTAGTACTATTAATAGCACTAGTGTTAGGCTTCTTCGTGTGACTGATTCGGTAGTCGTCGCTTTAATTCGACACTCTTTGAATATCTCATGTATCAAAGGCCGTGAAGCGTAGTTCGTCTGACCCCAGAGGCATGTTGTAGGTGATTTCCATTTTTTGCGCTAGTCTCAAACCTAAGTTTTATCGCGGGGTGTAGGTTAAACCTGGCCTGGTACATTACATTGACTCGCATAAATAGGCTGCAGCTATGGTAACACTCTATCGGGACCCGAACATCGGCTTTGAGTAATTAAGTATATTTCGGCCAATCATATCTTGCGCAGACTCCCCGACTGTTGGAGGATCGTATGATGTCAGGCTTTTGTAGGTGGACCGAATCAAGACGTGTGCAAATGAATGCCTGGATGAACACAAGAAGCTTCTATATGGACGTCAATGTTCCACATCCCAACACATCCCCAGTTGACGGAAGCCAGGCAGTCACTCGAGCAACATCGAAGAAGATGTTGAACCTTGCTGAATTTGGCTATCCAAATGCTTCTTGCACGCCATGTTTAGGCCATGTTTAGACATACCAGATACAATGTTTATACCATGTTTAGTACCAGGTTTATACCAGGTGTTTACGAGGTTTATACTAGGTTTATACCGTCGTTACACCATATTTAGACCATGTTTAGGCCGTGTTTAGACTATATTTAGACCATGTTTAGACCATGGTCAGACCATGTTTAGGCCAGGTTTTTACCATGTTTCTACCGTGTTCCTACCATGTTTCTACCATGGTTACACCATCTTTTTACCTTGGTTACATCATATTTTTACCATGCTTAAACCATGTTGATACCATGTTTAGACCATGTTAGTACCATGTTTAGACCATGTTTAGACCATGCTAGACCATGTTCAGACCATGTTTAGGCCAGGTTTCAACCATGTTTCTACCGTGTTTCTACCATGGTTTCACCATGTTTTTACCATGGTTACATAACATTTTTACCATGCTTAGACCATGTTGATACCATGTTTAGACCATCTTTCTACCATGTTTAGACCATGTTTATACCATGCTTAGACCATGTTGATACCAGCGGAGGCGTGCTACGATAGGGGTACGTGGCACCGTTTGGCCGATCTGTCTCTGACCGACGGGGCTCCTTAACTGAGGAAACGTACCCAATTTCGTTCTGCATGCCTGCTGTATTTTCTACCTGGGCCATGGGCTTGATAATCGGGTGAAGTACACACGTCTTGTGAAAGTCAGGTTGTGGGTGAGGTATGGAGATCCTCGAGTCAGGAGGCCCATAATGTAGTAGGCGCCCCCCTATCTTGACATGCGTCCGCGTATGTCGGCGGTGACCTGCAGTGCAATTTCAGCACATGATTCCCGTACCTAGTGAACAACTGCACATCAGCTACACACCCATGTGTAGACACTATGATCCGTACTCAACGGGAGCGATGAAACAGCGACCATAATTCATGGTCCTTTTGCGTAACGTGTTCCCGTCATCGCTGGCCTCGAAAAGAGTTTCGGGTAGAGAGGGAAATAGTAAGTTGATCGCTAATAGCGCACACGCTTGTGTCGCCTACCTTCAGTTGCAGTTTCACATCCAAGCATCCTGTCTTTCAACACTCTACTAAACCCATATAGGGGGCTACAGTTTGCAGACTGATTCGTTCCTACACTGGAAACACCCCCATTGGTTTACCTGTACGCATTGGCGTGTGATTGATCAGGTATTTGGAATACACCTTGGCATTCGTCATCTCGTGGACGACACGGTTTACACCCCCGAAGCGTTCAAGGAGGCTGCCGTTGCTGTGCACCGGGAAGACCAAAATTGGGCCTCTCCAACGGACACCTACATGGCCGAAACTTGTCCGAGGGCTTTGGAAGCTGTCTCCAGATGGGAGTAATATTACTGGGTTTGTCGATAACTGGGGATGAACGCGACCTTGTCCTCGACACGGAAGAGCGATCAACGTCTGTGTGGCAGAAATATCACACTGCTGTTCGCCGATAACTAGGGATGGGGCACTTCTTTGTCCTCAGCACGGTCGCGCGCTAAACGTGGTATGTAGCAGTAAATGTACTGGTATACTGTTCCTCCACAGCCGGGGATGGACGCGGCTTTGTCCTCGGCACGACATCGTGGTATCCATCTACCCAGAACGTCAACATGGCCTGATACATGCTACTGTTAATGCAGGGGGGGCACGCTTTGGCCAAAACCTTTCGTCCTAACCGGTCTGCCCAACTCAGGCTATCTACCCAATATCGTTGAGACCCTATGTATGTATTCGTTTATACTTAGGCCACAGAAGTGCCCATCGGGTTAAGTGTACTGTACAGGTTTTATGAAATTCAGTTGTTTGGGGTGGGGTATGGAGCTCCTCCAGAGAGGGACCTCCCATACCTTAGGCGCGCCCCTATCGTAGCATGCGTCGCCCAGACAGCACAGCTAACTATTGTGGGTGCGGTAAGACACATCGTTCACGGTGAACATTCTGCGGTTGCATGGAGGGAGTACACCTGTATGTAGTGCCCCGTGATCGGTACTCTTCCGTCGCATAAGACAGAAAATCAGTTTCATGAAAACTCAAGAGGGACATTTCCTCCTCAGTAAACGTTAGAAGTCTATTGAGCCAAGGGCTAGCGGAGACACTTGTTTGCTGTGTTTGGTTTTATATGTCTCGTTGACGGGGGCACACCTCGATAACCTTTGGGAACTGGTTTTCTTTTTCTTCGAACGCACAAAGCCGAGACGAGGCCTGATGTCAGCACTGCACCCATGTGTGTGGGAGCAAACGTCATGGGGTTGGTGTTGGGTTAGTGTTACAGTTGTAAGAAGGGCTGAGGCACCAGTTTGGGAATGGAGTGTGCAGCCGTTATAGTCGGCTGTCAAAGGAGTCGAGCTATTAACAGCAGCTATCCGACTACAGTACAAGTTGAGTGTCAGGTCGGGTTGTCTGGTCATCTGAACCGACCGAAATTACGTTTACATGCAAGTACGTGTTAGTTTTACGGCATGCGCCTTACTATCCGGGGCTTGCTCAGCACTGATGTGCTCGCCCCAACCCAAGCCAACCCGAGATAGGCAAGTCAGCGCGGTCATGCCGTCATATATTCTCTATTTGAATCTCTAGACAGGCCCAGTAGGGTGGCCCCTTGTGGGCGCTTGTTTATTCATAAACGCATTGTCGTCTGGAAGTACTTTAAGCACAAGGTATAGCTGTCGCGTAGTGTTTGCGGTGTTTAATGTCTTCAGAGCTGCGAATGGCCTGCAGAGGTCACGCTTGCGTGAGACAGTGCTATTGCAGCTTAGCGGGGGAAACACATTTCATATTCGCGGCTAGTCGATGTCGTCCTTATAGTTTTGTTTCTACGCTGTGGATGGTTCCGTACAAACAATGAGCCGGCATAGCGATGACGCGGGATGCTGCCACGTCGTTTGAGCCCACTAATGGCGACGTTCAATACTCGTGCGTACGAACCGTTGAACCCGGTTTAGCGCCGTAAATTGTAGTGCGTGGCATAGTGTACGATTCGTTTACAGGCCTCGCCAGACACGCTTGTATGCCACCTTCGTGTAATACTCGCCACAATCACCGAGCCAGCAGTCGTAATACTCAGCTGGCCGTAAGCTGTGTCTCTTCCTGTTACGGTTGTTGTCGATCGACAAAGACCCGTTGACATGGCAAGTTTTGAAGGAGAATACTTCCCGGATGGCCGCGCGCGTTGATGATGTTGTTGTTTATATAGCGGTCGTTGCTGATATTGCTGATGCTGGTGGTGGAGCCTGTGTTGCATTTGATTTTGTTGTTGTCGTAGCTGCTGCTTTTGGTAATGACTGAGCCTTACTTTTACGTCACGGCAATCACCCTTTCGATTGTACCAAACGCTATTCAGCACACCCTTACTCCGTACGGGGATAATTTGTTTCCCGTGAGAGACACGCATTTTGTGGCCACAACCTACAAGGCACCAATGCCCGCGATTCGGGCTAGGCGTGCTGAAGGCGAGGGGACACACCACCTCTAGAAGGGATGCTCAGTTTCACGGCATTCGGTTGCCCTGAGCTCTATGCTGGATTTTCCACCCCCCGGCACTTGGCTGGCATAGAGCTTGGTATATCACACAGATCACACAAGAGGTCAAGTGAAACCTTTGACGCACATCTCCGTCAAGCTTCAGTACAGTGACATCGGCCAGCAAGTGACATGTGCTGTGCCTAGGGCCTCACACGATCGTGGTTGCTGGGTTCATGGCTGCAGCTGCGTTGCGGTGATACCAATGTGCCTCACAATCCGAATACATTTCGTCGCATCTTAGTCACGCGTGGACTGCTTTGTTGAACCCGAATGTGAACGACCGTTACTGTCAAGCCAATGTTGTGGACTTCCCTTCGCCCGCAAACGTGACAGGGTGCTCTCGGCGCCTTAGAACGCGCCCTGATTCCCATTACATTATAACCAAAACCTATTAAAGAATCGGTCGATTTCTTTGCAGCTAAAAATGTTGGTTATATTAGGTTGGGTGCCCTTATTTGCTGTTGCGTTGAATCGGAACCCGTGGCAAAAATTTCCTTTTGAGGGTACAACTAGAATAAAAATAATATATGCTGCATATTGCCGGATGACATCCATCGTAATAACACCAAGATCGTCGCCCACGCGAATTTTTCGTTCTTACTCAGGGCACCGTTGGACGCAAGCAGCGGGTTTTAAATGGCCAATTTTATTCAGCACATCCATCGGCAGCACCCACAAACACAAAGAGGCCCTTCCTCTCAAATGAAGACCCCTCCCTGTAAACACCCAGCCAGGTACCAGGTACATCACAACAAAGGCCGTCACACCTAAGAATGCCATCGAAGTAACTCGAAAACTCCAGACATGGATGGCTTGTCTAGATGGAAGATCGGGAAAGTTAAAAAATCCGTGGCGATCTCAAACTTGTGTCGATCATTAACCTACAGCAGCAGTATGTATATCTTCTGTACATGGAAGGGTCGAGATCACCTTTTTCGGAGAACGCCGAAACGATCGAAATCATTAGTTTTAGGCCGATAAAAAATGTGTGCCATAATATGCGCTGGCGTCGGTTTCGGAGGGATCTTCCTATGGTATGGACAACACAATGAATATTAATTCTTGTAAACCCTGCACTACTTGTTGCTACTTCAGACAGGCGAACCGAATCGAACCGTAAACGGCCGAGGAAAACCGGCCTTTCTTGGTATAACATCGATATTTCCACTATTATACAGAACGCTAAAGTATTGCCCCACTATGGCAATGCGTTCCATTCGGTTTCATCCAAATCTTTCCATTTTCTAAATCTTCGTATATACCAGGTATGTATATATACAGATAATATACATACTTGGAAGCATATTTAGGTATGTTGTGTTTGAGGTGGCTTGCTCCGGTTCTGTGCAGCTTCTGTATATTTGTGTCTGTGTTATATACTGCCGCCATACCTCTAACTAAATATTATACTGTTTTACAAGGGGGCTTCGCCGCCGGCCCAGGCCGTCGGCGAAGCGAAGGAGGAATAAGGCCCGCAATACAACACGTAGTTTACGATGCCAAGGGACCGAGAGGTTAAGGCTCCAGTTTACGATGCCAAGGGGCCGTTGAAGAGACCCAGTTTGTATTGTTGATTCCTGACGTAATGAATGATGCAAAAAAGGCCCATAACATCGAAATAAGTCCCGTTAAAATATTGTCGATTATGGATCCCTGACGCAATAAATGAGCCCCACTGAAAGGCACACTCGCCAGC
>JAYJME010000752.1:0-19938 GCA_036873775.1 Costaria costata | reverse complement strand
ACGCACGGCACCGACGCCACGACCTCCCTGTCCGTGGCCATCGAAGCCTACGTCATCCCCGGCAGCAACCTGCAGGTGTAATCCCACGCAGTACCCAGGCCGGCTAACCCCCGGTCTGGAGTTCTCCCACAGGAGGCACCATGGACAAGAAAGCATTCAACGGACGCTTCGTCGAGAACGAAGGCATGTCCGCCGCTGACCTCGAGCGCGGATACTAGACTACAGGCGCCATTCCAGAGACCGGCGAGAGCATCAGCGGTGCCCAAGCCGAGGCCGACAAGGAAGCGAAAGAGGCTGCGGACTACCGCGCCATGTGCAAGAAGAATGATTGGAGTTGCCCGGCAGACCGCGGCGGCTTCCTTGACGACGACTGCTGCGAATGATGCTCGACCGCTCACAACCATTCGCCCAGACGATGGGTGACAGCGTGGCCAGGTACCATCAGGACGGGCGCGACTTCGACTCCAACGGGGAAGAGATCAACCCTGCACCGGTGGTCACGTTCGTGGAGCCACCGGAGGTTGTTTCGGTGCCGATGTTTGTGTCGACGGCGCCCGAGACCGCCAAGCGCAAGCCTGGCCGCCCGCCGAAGGTGGCCGAATGACCTGGACTGCTGAAACCTCGCTCGGAAACGAGGCCGGGAAAATCCGGTGGGAGTTGGTCGAATACACCAACGGCACCGGGCTTGATCTCGGCTGTGGCCATTCCAAGGCGTTCCCGCACTTCATCGGGGTGGATAACGGCCATCATTGGGGGACTGCCGGGGCCGATGTTGCGGTCAAGACCTGCGAGGATCTGAGTATCTTCGCCAGTCAGTCGATGGACTTTGTGTTTTCGAGCCATCTGCTTGAGCATATCCAAGACACGAAGGCGGCGCTTAAAGAATGGTGGCGCGTCCTGAAAGTCGGCGGGCGCCTGGTGCTGTACCTGCCGCACAAGGAACTCTACCCGAACTGCGGCCAGCCCGGGTCGAATCCCCATCACAAGCACGACTTCATGCCTGAGGACATCGAAGGCATCATGAAGGAAATCGGCGGGTGGGACATGCTCCGCAACGAGACCCGAGGAGAAACCAACGAGTACAGTTTTTTCCAAGTCTATCGGAAGCTGGCAAGCGACAAGCATCGCTATTCCTACCGAGAGCCAAAACCCGCTAAAACCGCCTGTGTCGTCAGGTATGGGGCTTTTGGTGATGCCATCCAGACCGCAAGCATTCTGCCTCTCCTGAAGGCGCAGGGCTATCACGTAACCGTCTATACGACCGCCGTAGGGCATGAAGTCCTGAAGTCGGACCCGCATATTGACAAGTTTGTGCTTCAGGCGAATGACCAGATTCCAAACAAAGACCTCGGAGAATTCTGGGACAATCTTGCGACCAAGTTCGACAAGTTCGTGAATTACTCCGAATCGGTCGAGCGGTCCCTGCTGGCTATCCCCGGGTCGACGGTCCATAAATGGCCGAAGTCTCACCGGCATATGTTCCTGAATCACAACTACGTCGAGTTCATGCACTCAATTGCGGAACTTCCCTACAAGCCGGCGCCAAGGTTCTACCCTACCGACGAAGAAAAGGCGTGGGCGCGCAAGGAAAAGAACAAGATGGGCGGCCAGGTGATTCTCTGGTCGCTTGCCGGTTCTGCGGTTCATAAGACATGGCCGCACCTTGACGCGGCGATTGCCCGGATCATGCTGCGCGACAAGACGACCAAGGTGGTGCTGGTTGGTGATGAACTCTGCCAACTGCTCGAGGCCGGATGGGAGAACGAGCCTCGCGTGATCTGCCGGTCTGGTAAGTGGTCGATCCGTGAATCACTCGCCTTCGCACAAGTGGCTGATCTGGTGATTGGGTCCGAGACAGGCGTGCTGAACGCGGTAGGAATGGACAGTGTGCCGAAAATCGTCACTATGTCGCATTCGAGCGTCCAAAACCTGACACGGGATTGGCTGAACTGCACAAGCCTTGAACCGAAAACATCCTGCTATCCGTGCCATCAGATGCACTACAACTTTGACCACTGCCGGCGAGACGATGTAACCGGGGTGGCTCAGTGCCAGGCCGATATCACAATCGATGATATGTGGTCCGCCATCGTCGGGCATCTGGACAAGAGGGAGGCGGCATAGTGGCTACGTCAGGCACATTCAGCTACAGCGCAACTGCCGCACAGGCCATCCAAGAGGCTTTGGAAATCCTCGGGGTGCTGGAGTCCGGGCGAACCCCGACACCGGCGGATCAAACCTCCTGCCTGACTACGCTCAACATGATGGTCAAGCAATGGTCTGGTAACTTCGACTTTGCGCCGGGGCTGAAAGCCTTCGCCCGAAAGCGCGGCTACATCTTCCCGCAGAAGAATCAGGGTTCCTACTCGCTTGGCCCTACCGGGGATAACGCTTCCCTGTCCTACGTCACGACCACGATGCGGGTTGCCGGCACGGCGACAAACACGACTCTTGAAGTGACCTCGACCACGGGAATGACGGCCGCCGACAAGATCGGAATTCTGCTCGACTCCGGCACGATTCAATGGACCACGATCAGCTCGGTGACTGACTCGGATACTCTGGTTATTCCCGCTTCCGGCCTGACCTCTGCTTCTGCTGTAGGAAATCGGATATTCGCCTACACCACGAAGCTGATGCGCCCCCTTTACATAGAGAGCGCGGTATTGCGTGACACGGACGGGAATGATTCGGAAATGTTCCCGATGCTGGTCGATTACTACGAATCCTTGCCGGCCAAGAGTACCGACTCCGATCCGGGGTTTTACCTGTACGAGAACAGCCTGACAAACGGGACGCTGTTTCTCGACTACGAACCGTCCGACATGACCAAGGTCATCCGCCTGACGTTCATGGCGCCGGCCGAAAACTATGACGCGGTAGCGAACGACATCGCCTATCCGCAGGAATGGCTTGCTGCGATTGCGATTGGCCTTGCAAAGCGGGTTGCGCCAAAGTTCAAAGTTGCATGGTCGAATGAACTTGAATCGAACTACACCGAGGCGCTACGCATTGCGCGCACCTCCTACGCCGAAACTTCCGAGGAATACTTTCAGCCGGGACTCGAATAATGCGCCTGCCGCTTGCCCAAGATATAGATAGTCGTGATGGCACGAGCAATCGGGACGAGCGGCTTACGAACGTATTGGGCGAGGACAACAATGGGCAGCAGATGGCGACGCTTCGCCCTGGGCTTGCGACAGTTGCAACAGCTACCGGCGCGGGCGGTGGGCAGGTGAATTTCAATGAAGTCTTGATTACCGTCTATGGAACAACGCTAGGCTTTGGCCCTACGCCTTCGACCATCGGGACGGTCGCCGCTGGAATGTATGACTTCTGTGCGAGTCCGCTGTAATGCGCTTACCTGTCACGCCTCAGTTGAGTACGAAGGATGGCGTTTCGGCCAAAAACGCTCGCCTGACGAACTGCCTAAAGGAAACCACGAAGCGTGGTGACATGGCCGTGATTCGTCCGGGGCTTGTGCTGTCTGACACATTCACCGGGGTAGGTTCCGGATTGATTCCGTTTGATGGGCGACTGCTTCAGATATGGAACGATACGGTATATGACCAGAATGATTACGGGACGTGGCCCCTAGACGCTCCGGAGTGGGACGCATCAACTACCTACGATTGGAACGATGCCGTTTGGTATGACGGTGATTTGTGGTTCTCTACTGCAGGCTCAAACATGGGTCATGCTCCTGGTAGTGGCTATTGGTCACGTTCTCCGGATGATACGGACTATGACGCTGGAATGGCATACGATATAGGTGATACCGTTACTGTTGACGGGGTAACGTATTACTCCTATCTGGCCAGCAACACAGGAAATACTCCATCTGGCTCTAGTCTGTATTGGTCAACCGTCGCGCCTGGTTCTACTCGGTATCAAGGCGGATTAACCGTAACGCCTTCATCTTCGGGCGCTCTTGCTGCTTCCGTTGCTGCTGCCGGTGCTTCTGCTGCCGCAGGTCGGACTTATTACGATTGCAGTCACAAGAGCGCCATAAATCAATGGACGGAAAACCCGAGTACGCGGTCTGCTGCCCCGTATTACATAGACGCAACACAATATCAAGGGGATTGCTCGTTTTCAGTCAATCAAGGGACCGTTTCCATCGGCCTTGTTTCCATAATGCCCTAGATGGGAACCTAAATGTATGACTACTCTATCTCGTCCGACATGACCCAATTATTCCTCAAGACAAAGACTGCGGGTTATTACATGACGCTGAACCCGAATCAATTGCTTTACTCGCAATTGTTTTCAAATGCGGCATGGGTCAAGACGAACATCACCCTGACGGCAACGCAGACAGACCCGAGCGCAGGCACGGAAGCCTTCACGCTCACAGCCGGCGCAGCGAACGCGACCATGCTGCAAAGCATCGTTCTCGACGGGACAAAGAACCGGACGTTCTCAATCTACCTGAAGCGCAAGACAGGGACCGGGGCCATTTCAATAACGGTGGATGGAACGACCTATGTCGTCAAGACGATTACCGGCGCATGGGTTCGCTACGATACGACCCTGACCGCATCGGGAACAGTTACCTGCGGCATCAAGATCGCTACGAGTGGCGATGAAGTCTATGCGGCGTGGGGGCAGCTTGAGGATGGGGTGGCTTCGACCTACGCCACGAACACGACTAACCGCTATTCGGTGACGCAGATCACGGACGCGGACTACCCTAGCAACACCACGCGGGGCTGCGCGTTCCTAGATGGCCGGTTCTTCGTGATGGACGCGAAGGGCGACATTTACCAATCCGCGCTAGAGAATGCTGCTCCATGGTCTAGCCTGGAATTCATCGGGACGCAGATCGAACCGGATTCCGGGGTGTATCTCGCCAAGCTGAACAACTACCTCGCCGCCTTCAAGCAGTACAACACGGAATTTTTCTACGACGCGGGTAACGCCTCGGGGTCTATCCTTTCCCCTGTGCAGAATGCCGCGTTCAAGGTTGGATGCGCGTCCGAAGATTCCGTGAAGGAAATGGCCGGGACTATCGTATGGATGGGGCAGACCAAAGACGGATTCGGGCGCGGCATCTTCCGCATGAACGGGCAGAGTCCGGAGAAGATTTCAACCCCTCAGATCGACAAAATCATCAACGCGGATTCGCTGGCAACGGTCTATTCGTGGTCGTGCAATGTTGGTTCGCATCTACTGTACGGCCTGACGCTGGTCACGACCGTGGTAACGCTGGTCTATGACTTCACGACTCAACTATGGTCATTCTTCACCTACCTTGCTTCGTCTGGGGTAAATAAGACCATCACGGCTATCAGCGCGTCCGGCGTGGCGACTTCTGCGGCTCATGGGTACTCGGATGGTGACATCGTACTGATAGCCTCTACAAACGCCTCTTTCAACGGCTGGCACGTTGCGACGGACATCACGACCGACACTTTCCAGATTCAGGCGACCGGAACGGCCTTTAGTGGATCTGGGACGGCGACGAAGCACACGGAATCCTATTTCCCGATCATTTCTTCGACCTCGGCCAATGGAAAACAGTACATGCAGCACGCCACTAGCGGGGCGCTGTATGAGTTCAGCCAATCGACCTACATCGATCCAATCGGCGCAATTGCCGCCAGGATCAGAACTCCGAAGTTTGACGGCGGATCGTCGGCCTACAAAACTATGGGGTCGGTTGAAGTCATTGGGGATAAAATAAGTTCGACGGCGCTGCTTCGATACACGGATGACGATTTCGCGTCATTCTCGTATTTCAGGCCGGTTGATTTGAGTATTGAACGTTCGAACCTGCAACGCATGGGGCGGTATTCGAGGCGTTCTTTCGAGTTGCTACATGTGAAGAACGCGCTTCTGCGGCTGGAAGCGATTGAGATTGAAGGAGTATAGGCATGTATAACAGCGGAATCCACGGCAGTTCGGAATACGATGCAAAGATAAACGCCATTGACGCCCAGATTGAGCAGCAGCGGCAACGGACGCTTGCCCAACAACGGGCGTCTGATGAATTCACCAATTCCATGCGGGAAAACATACTGTCCTCAATGGGTGGCGGTTCGCTTGGTGTTGGCGCTCCTTCTACCGACAACCGATTCGGCTCCGGACTGTCTGACGTAGAAACCCGCCTGCGTGCCTTGCTTGACAATCCCGATTCGATCCAGCAGACAGGCGCGTACAAGTTCCGCCTAAAGCAGGGAGAGGACGCCTTGCAGCGTTCAATGGGCGCGAAAGGGATGCTGAACTCTGGCAATCGCTTGATGGACTTGATGAAGTACGGGCAGGACATGGGATCGCAGGAATACGACGCACAGGCCGGGCGTTTGAGCAACCTGCTCGGAACTTATGGGCAGGGCTACGTAGCCGACAAAAACGCTAATACAAGCCTGTTTTCTGCTACCGAAGGCGCGAAGGCGAATGCCAATCGCAATGCTTTGGGATGGGCCAATCTCAATTGGGATATGACCAAACCATCAGCAACCAGCATTCGATCTTCAGGAGGGGCGACATCCGGATTAAACCTCGGCGGAATCGGCGGGACATGGGACCCTGAAAAAGACCCCGGAATTGCCAGGCTGCGTCAGTCAAGCGCTGATGCCTACAACTACTAAGGGGGTAGATCATGGCTGATAACTTCTCCCTGCGAATGCTCGCTGACATGGCGAATACTCCGGATGACGAGAATCTTGCGGTATCTCGGATGACCGCTGAAATTCCGCAGCAGATGCCGCAGAACTGGGTTCAGCGCGGAAACGATGCCCCGATTGACCTTGGTCCATCGCAGGGAATTGGACCTCAGCAGGGGCCGGCGCTCGACTATTCTCGGCCTTCGGTACAGTACGGCGGCCAAAAGGGCTACTACGTCAAGGGCGACCCTTTTACGGTCGTCATGCAGGACGGAACGCGCCTAAGTCTTGGCAACGATCAGGCCGCAACAAGGAAACGCACGCTTGAAGAGTTGCAGATGGCGAAGGCCCGCCAGGAACTAGAACAGGGTGGTGTAGATAGCCAACTGAAGCGGGCGCAGCTTGCTGAACTGATGGGGCAAGACCCGTCGCAGATGATGGGCGGAGGAATGCCTCAGGGTATGTCGCAGGGAGGTCCGCTACCCTCACAGGGGAATGATGAATCCTTGCGCCTTGCAGTACGTCAGAAGTTCCTTGAACGCAAATTCGGGAAGGCTCCTGATGGCGAAAGGTGGGACGAACAGGGGCGCGCCGTTCCTATCCCTGGGCATCAGAAGCCGCTGACGGAATTTCAAGGAAAAGCCTCCGGGTTTGGAGTCCGTGCGGCAACCGCCCATGAACAACTGAATGCGCTTGAGGGTGGTGCGCTTGGTGGCGAGTTTGATGCTTTCCCCGGCTACCAGAATGGCCCGGTTCAGCCTGGTACGATCAAGCGCATGGCGGAAGCTCTACCTAGTTTCGGTATTGGCTTTGATGAATCAATGGGGACCGCTCTGAACTTCACCCAATCAGCCGCGCAGCAGAGGGTAGATCAGGCTCAGCGGAACTTTGTCAATGCAACCCTTCGGCAAGAGTCCGGCGCGGCCATCAGCCAAGGCGAATGGGACAACGCCAAAAAGCAGTATTTCCCGCAACCTGGTGACGATGCTTCCGTGATCGAGCAGAAGCGAAAGAACAGGGAACAGGTAATCGGCGGGTTCAAGACTTCGTCCGGCAGGGACGGTTCCTCTCCGATTGCGCCGGCTCAGTCCTCCATGCGGGAAAGTCTGCAACAGGAAATGGCTGCACGGAAAGATGCTATCGACGTGATTAAGGCAAACCCAGCCGCCCGGGCTGAAGTAATCAAGCGTATGCAGGCGATGAAGTATTCGACCAAAGGACTCTGATATGGGCATGTTCGACGATTTGATTGCGCCGACTCCGGCCGAAGCCCAATCCCGACCGCCCATTGAAGAACCGAGCCAGTTTGAGCGGCTTCTGGCGAAGATCACCATTCCGGAAAAGGTGAATTGGGGACTGAACCGGGCGCGCGGGTTCGCCATGGGTATGGCCGATCCTGTTGTCGGTGCCGCTCAATTGTTTGAGAACATCAGCCCTGGCGGTTCTGGCAATTTAGTCAATCAGGCCATTGCCGACAAGGAACAAGCCTATGAAGCGGAACGGCGCGGAGTCGGTTCGGAGGGGTTTGACTTCGCACGCCTATCCGGAAACGTCGCAAGCCCGGTGAATCTCGCTGCGTCTGGTGTTGCGATACCTGAAACCGTGGCCGGCAGGGCTGGATATGGTGCAGCTATGGGCCTAGCTGGCGGATTGTCGCAGCCTGTCACGGACGCGCCTACGGACGGCTATTGGGGTAACAAGGCCATACAGGGCGCAGCTGGTGCTGTTCTCGGCGCAGGCATGGCCCCTGCTGTCGGGAAGATGGGGGAAATGGTTGCGCGGGCCATTGAACGAAACAGCCCGCAGGCTCAAGCCGCCGCACAAGCAGCAATTACACAGCGAACCAACGATACCATTGACAGGGCGCTTGCCGAAGTCGGACAGAACATCAATGATCTTCCGCAATCCGTAGTCCAGAACCTTCGGGCGCAGGTTGCTTCAGCTTTGCAACAGGGGAAGCAGCTCGACCCCGCTGCAATCCTTCGTAAGCAGGACTTCGACGCCGTGGGCATTCCCGCCCTCGCCGGACAGGTCAATCGTGACCCGATGCAGTTCGCCAGGGAATTGAATCTTCGCGGGGTGCAGAATGTCGGGGAACCGATAGCGGCCCGATTGAACGAACAGAACCGGGTGCTGCAGCAGGGCATCGGAGCGTTTCAGGAAGGTGCCAATCCGGACGCTTATATTGCCGGAAACCAGATTGCTACGTCACTGGCTGGCACCGATGAAATGCTGCGAAAGCACGTTTCAGGGCTTTACGACGTCGCCCGTCAATCGGCCGGCAAAGACCTCGACGTACCGCTTACCGGGCTTGCGCAGGACTATGCGCGGATTCTTGGTGACTTTGGCGACAACATCCCGGCGTCCATCCGGGCGAAGTTCGCTGCATTGGGCCTTGACCCGGCGAACCCGAGCAACCAGAAACAGCTATTCACGATTGAAGGCGCCGACAATCTCCTGAAGATCATCAACAAGAACGACCCAGGCGGGATGAACAAACCCATGACAACCGCCCTTGGGGAGCTTCGCCATGCGGTAAAGCAGGCGGTAGTCGGCGCTGATGCTTCAGGTGGTCCTTATGCGCCGGCCGTAGCAGCAGCGGCCAAGCGTTTCAGGTTGCAGGACGCTGTGCCGGCTCTGAAGGCCGCTGCCGATGGCACGGTGGCGCCTGATGACTTCATTCGCAGGTTCGTCCTAAACGGAAAGGTCGAAGAATTACATGGCATGGCGAAGGTTCTGAAGGCAACCGACCCGGATGCTTACGGCCAGGCTCGGGCGCAGATCGGGGCGCACCTGAACCGGGCAGCATTCGGGGAAAATGCGACGGGTGATAAGGTGTTTTCAGCGGAGCGATTTAACAAGGCTATCCGAACAATTGGAGCGTCAAAGATGGCCGCATTCTTCACGCCGGCCGAGATCGATCAGATCAAGGTTTTGGGTCGGGTGGGGGCTTACATCCATCAGGCGCCGCCAGGTTCAGCCGTCAATTCCTCGAACACGGCCAGCGCGATGATGAACCTTGCCGGTCGAATCCCCGGAATGCCTGCGGTCGTTTCAGTCGCGCAAGCGGCGAAAGGTGCCATCAACAACCGGGCCGCCGTCAATACTGCTCTCAACGCCAAGCCCGCCGTCACGGCTGCGCCGCCCCCGGTCATTAGTCCCGAGGCCAGGAACCGGCTCAGTCAGTTGATTGGAGTCGGTGCTTTTGGTGCGGGTGGATTTGGTGGGGAACTTGCACGATGAATGCTGAAGCGCGGAATAGATTGCTACTCCGATGCCTAGCGCCGTGACGTATTCCCATCCCATAGGCAAATAATAGCATGGCACAGAACCCGCTACCGCCCCCCCCTCCGTCCGGTGGAGTGCTTGATGGCTGGCTGTACCTCCTATGGCGCAGGCTGACGCAGACCGGACAAATCCTGTGGGATTCCATCACTCCCGGAACTTCTGCCGATGTTGCGGCGGTTGTGACGGATGAAACGGGTTCGCCTGGGTCTTTGGTGTTCTCGGGGAATCCGACGCTTGCGGGGGTGACGAATAGCGGGAATCTTGTATTTACCGGAACGGGAACTCGTATTATTGGCGATTTTAGTAATGCCACATTTTCCAATAGAGCGATGTGGCAAACAAGTACCGTCGATAGTTCCACAACACTAGGAATTATCCCGAATGGTACAGGCCCGAATGGAACTCTTAATCTTTATAACAATTCAAACCCAACGAATGCAGGAAGGTTGGCGCTTACCTGTGGAAATGGTGAAGCGGCTATTTTTTCTACGATTCACGGTTCTGGAACCTATGTCCCGCTTGGAGTCTATGTCAACAACGTAGAAACGGCAAGATTTGCGCTTAACGGAGTAAATACTTTTGGTGGTGCCAGCACAGCTCCCGCCCTAAAAGTTACCCCCGTCGCCTCCCAAGCACGATGGATCGAAGTAACCGGCGCAACGTCTAGCGGGAATCCGACCATCGGAGTAAGCGGCGGAAACCTTGCGACCTCTGCCGTATTCATGCCTGTGCAAGCCACTACAGCCGGCGCTCCCGCCTACGTCCTCGGCGGGATGTACTACGACACGACTTTGAACAAGCTACGCATTGGCGGCGCTACTGCGTGGGAAACAGTCACATCGATTTAACCAAAGGAGCAACCATGAAACTGAACTACGGAGCCGTTGCAATTTGCCTCGCTGCTGTTGCCATCCAAGCCGCTGCAGATCAGCAGGAACCCGCCTACTGGATGAAGTCCTATCCCGGCGCCGATGTTGCCAAGGTGCAAAAGTGCCTCATCGTGTCCGAAGAGGCTTACGAGAAGGCCGGCGGCACGCAAGGCCGCGGCGACAACGGCTTCGCTGTCCTGGCGAAAGGCACTGCCTGGGAAAAGTGCATGGAAGGCAAGTGATCTAAACCGCATCCCGCCAACATAGGCGAGAAGGGAAAAATAATGAGCGAACCAAATCATTACGAAGGATCGGACCGCCGTGCGTCTACCCATCTATCAACCGAACAAATCGAGATTATTGCGGAAAGAGCGGCAGAGGTCGCGCTCGAGCGTGTTTATACCCAAATCGGAAAATCAATCGTGTCGAAGTTTCTATGGCTCTGTGGGGCGGCGGCTCTTGCGGTGGCTGCTTGGCTGAATGGTGCCGGCCATTTGAAGGGATAGGCGGGGATGATTATCACCATTGAAGATTACTTCGGACCGTGGAAGGATCATCCAGATGCTACCGAAGAACGAAAACAGAACGCCCGTCTGCTTCTCCATGCTTGCTCTGCCCTTCAGTATTTTTCTGAGCGCGACGGTGTTGAGTTTCTCGACAATCCTCACACTGGCAACAATGTCAGCGGCAAAACGTATGGAGGATTCAGGCCGCAAGACTGCCCGCAGGGAGCACCTTCGTCTAGCCACAAGCAGGGGCAGGGTGTTGATCGCTACGATCCCGAAGGTCTGATTGATGCCTGGTGTATGAATAACTCCGAGGTGGGCGGCTTGCTCGAAACCTGCGGCATCTACATCGAAGCGCCGGGAAGCACTCCGGGCTGGTCGCACTGGACTACGCGCCGGCCGCGTAGCGGAAACAGGGTATTTAGGCCATGACCGAGCGACGTAGCACGATGAACAAGGTCATAGAATGGGAGCGCAAGCTCGCCATGCGCCGTTCTATCGTGCTATTCTCAACGCTATGGATGACGTTTCGGGCGTTTGAATGGGCGGCGAGTTACGCCAGTACAACGGCCTTGACGAGCGGCCTTGAGGCGGCTGCAATTATCGCGGCGGTGACGGCACCTATCACGTACCTGCAGACCGCCGTTTTTAGGGCGTACATTGACGCGAAGGATGCACAATGATTGTTCCTCTGTGGGTAAAAGCCCTGGTCGTCGCTTCCGTCATTGCGGCCATTACTTTCGCCGTCAATAACTACCTTTCGTCGGTCGAACAGCGAGGCTATGACCGTGCAGTGAGCGAGTATCGGATGAAGTTGATCGAAGCTCAGAACGACGCAATCGCCGAGCGCAACCGGCTGCAAGGGCTTGTAGATGCCGCCATCAAAGGGAGGTCCGAACGTGAGAAAACTATTCAGAAGTCTGCCGCTGCTACTGGTGCTCTTGTTGCCGGCGTGCGCAACGAACTCGATGCCATCCGCGATGGTCTGTCCGTCGCCACCATCGATGCCCTCCGTCACTCAACCGCTACCCTCTCAGTCGTATTTGGAGAGTGCACAGAGCGATATAGCGGGCTGGCGGAAAAAGCTACAAGGCACGTCAGCGACATCCGGGCAATAACCGAGTCAGAGGTTGGAAAATGACCCCCACCCGAACTGAAGGGGCCGGCTGATGGCTGCACGCTACGCTGTAACCACCGGCAACTGGACCGGCGCGTGGTGGGCATCCTAGCAACAACGATGATAACCCTGAAAGGACTGATCCGTGACATTGTTGGCATGGCTCCTCGCCTCCCTGCTCTACATCCTGATGATCCTCGCCATCGTGCTCGTTGTGCGAGGGGGTGAGTAATGGCCCGTTACTCCGTTGCAACTGGTAACTGGAGCGACATAAACACATGGTCTGCTTCGTCTGGTGGAGCCGCTGGAGCAAGTGTCCCTGATGCTACTCAAGCTGTAACGATTGAGGGAAGTGACACCGTTACGTTAGACACTACCGGATTGGCGTGCCTGTCTTTGACAATCGCAAGCACCGGCGTATTGGCTGGAGCTACCGGCGCGAATTGGGATTTGACCTCTGAGAACACAATCACCGTAAACAGCGGCGGATCAATCAACATTGATATGTCTGGTTCAGCGTTTGCCGGAACAATCAACCTGAACGGGGCTGACCAAGCGACAACCGGATTCCACCTTGAAGTGCTGAACGGTGGAAGCTGCACACTCAAAGGCAAGGCACGGAACCGCATTGCACAGTTGACAGGTGCAATCACTACAGCATCAACGTCTTTTACTGTAGATGATGCAACAGGGTGGGCGGCAAATGACTTGCTGATTCTCGGCGCGACAGACGGGTACAACAACACAACGCCGAAGATCACGATAGTAACGGTGCATACGGTCAATACCGGAACCGGGGTTGTAACCCTGACCACGCCTGCAAATCCGGCTTACAACCATTCCGCCGAGTGCCGCGTCGGGAACTTCACATCTAACCTGACGATTCAATCCGCGTTGGCGGGTAGGCCGTCGACGGTATTCCTGTTCCAGACAAGCACTACATCACAGACGCGGGAAATCAACAATGTCGCGTTCTGGAACATGGGGTATTCCTCGCAGACAAGCCGGAATGCCACGCTGTTCATCTTTGGCGCAAGCGGTATAACAACGCCGATTCCAACGATCAGCAACAACGCTTTCTATCTGTGCGATGGCCGTCCGGTGATTCAGTATCGCTTGATGAGGGCCAATGTACCGAAGACAGACAACATCATCTACGCTACAGGCTCAAGTGGCTCTAGGTACGGAAGCAACACCAGCCAATCCTTTTACATCGGCGATGAGGTTGATCTCGGTATATTTCGCGGGACGTTAAGCACTACGGTTGCAGCTTCAACCTTCGGCGCTGAAGAATCGAATGGCCGCGTAACCCTCACGACTCCTTATGTTGCGAGTTGTGGCGCGGGGTATTTGCAGACAACGAATACAGAGATTAACGGTGGAATATTCGATTCAAACTATGTGGCAATTCGCGTGGCGGCTGGAGTCATTGACTTAAATGATGTCATTTTCAACAACAACACATCATGCTTTTCGTGGAACATTTACGGCGCTGTCAACGCGACGAATTGCACGTTCTCAGGGACGCAGAATATCAATGAAGCGGCCACGTTTGCAACGGCATTACCTACAAGCACAGTCACGCTAATCAACAAAAACGCAGATGTGACCTTGCAAGAAATCTACACACCTGTTTCAGAAACAAAGCGAATCAACGCGACTAACCTAAATAGGTCAACGTCAAGCATCGGGATATACCCGACAGTCATTAACACGGACTGCCAGCGCGAGTTGTTGATCCCTTGTGCTGATGGGGCATCCATTCGTGTTGTTGGGTACATCAAGAAGTCTCACGCAACCAACGTATCGGCAACCGTTGCACTGTCTGGATTGGGTTCTGCGTGGGGCGGTTTCACCAAGGCAAACGACACGAATTTCGAAGTGTGGGATACCGGAATCGTCACGAATTCATCGGGAAATGATGGCAACTTCACACTAACCTACACCGCGAACAGTTCCAGCGGAACAACGAATGTGGTCTATTTTGATGGTGTGCCTGACACGCCGTTTATAACCAAGTGTCGGCACTTTGGATTTACCTACGACGAAGGTAGTCCGAATCGCACGGTGAATACGGCAGTGACCGTATCTGCTGCTGATCCGGCAGAGCCGACAACAACAGAACTGGCGACCGCTGAAGCGGCAGCGTTGCTGCTTGGTGATACGGAAATCACGGTAACGGCAGCGACTAGTGCAATTACGCTCAATGCCAACAGGACATTCCAGCAGTTGTACGACTACACGCAAGCATGGGCTTGCACGACGGCGAACCTTGCCTATACCGTTCCCCTGACGGGCGCGGGTGTTGCTGGGAGTGCGGCGCTGTTTGCGGTGGGGGATGTCACGACAACCGGCTACACGCTGAACGGGGCCGGTTCGCTTTCGATGGGTGCCAACACCCTCACAGCTACCGACTACACCTACACCGGTGGCACCTTCTCGCAACTGACCTCGACGCCGGCATTCAGCGGCGGTACGGTGTCGATAGCGGCCGAAGGCACCTATGGCTACACGCTCTCATCGTGCGGGGTGGAGTTCGGCGAGGCGGGTACTGGATGGGATTTATCCGGTGCAACCATCAGCGGCACGATTGCCTTCACCACTTCGACAGGATCGCTGGCGGTGACCGTGGCCGTACCGACCGGCACAAGTTACACCGTCGAAGGTTCCAACATAACGGTTACAGCTCCCATCGTTAGCGCCGACATCAGCATCACCGGAATGGCGAACACGGTAGGCGCGAACAACCGGCTACAGGTCATCAACAGTTCGGCGCTGGCCGCGTCCGATTGGCAGGCGGCAACGGTCTATGCGGCGGGTGATGTTGTGCTGCGAACCTCTGGTGTCGGCAGCGAGAACACGGCTGGCCTGTATATGCGCTGCACCAGCGGCGGCACCAGCCATGCCACTACTGAGCCAACGTGGGACACAACGGTAGGCAACACGACCACCGACAACTCGGTGACATGGACCACCTACGCGGTGCTGTATTACGACGCCGACCCTGCTGGCACATCGCTGACCGATACCTACATCGACGGCGAGGAGTTCGTCGCTGGCGAGACTATCGAAATCCGGTTTGCCGAGGAAGATCCCGGCGTCACGTTCAAGACCTACAGCACCTCGGTCGTGGCAACAGCGGATGGATTCTCGGCCCTGGTGAATGAAACCGCCGACGATGTCTATGCGACCTACGCGCTATCAGGCGCAGCGTATGAGGCGACGTTCAGCCCGAACTACGCTGCCAACTACATCGTGCTGGACGCCAATACGGACTTTTCCGGCAAGGCGGCCTATGCCTACTACTGCTACCTGCTGACCACTAGCAGCGGGATGTATCGATTCTTGGGTGGCCTGACCGGAATCGACGCCGGCAACATCCGCAACAACGTCGGCACGATCAGCCTGTACTTTGACGAGTCGGCGGGATTCGTGAAGCAGACCGACGATGTGCGGATTTTCCGCAGCGACAACACCAGGCCGGCGATTGACCCGACAACGGGCGGCAGCGGCATCGAAATCAACTGGCGCACTCCGGTCAGCGTGGTGTCGACGGGCGGCTCGGCGCTGACGCCTACCGAGTCGGCGCAGTTGATGGGGCTTCCGAGCGCGACAACCATTTCCGCATCTGTATGGGCCTACGTTGTCACAGGATCAACTACAGCTGTACAGATGATGCGAGGATTCGCCGCCATGCTTCTCGGTAAGGTTTCAGGCGCTGGGACCGGGGCGGAAACCTTCCGCGACATATCCGATACGAAGGATGTAGCGACATTCACGGTTGATTCTTCCGGAAACCGGACGGCGGTTACAAGGGATCTGACTTAGCCAGAAACACGGCTACGCAAGCCCCCTGATAGCGTCGGCCTTCTCCAGTTCGCTGACCATGCGGTTGAGTTCAACGGCTCTCCATCCGCCGTTTGGTGCGAGTCTATCAGCCGCCTCACGCAGCACCTTCACCTGTGCCTCGCGAAGTTGGTCGGCGGTGTAGAGTTCGTCGATGCGGTCGGGCTTTCCGTTGCGTTGGAACTTCAGATCATCCTTGTCCCGCGTGACTACGCATCCTGCTTCACGAATGTTGTCTGTGTCGTAGTGGCCCATGTAGGCGATTGGCTTCATGTCTGCTCCTTCCACTGTTTGATTGCGGCGAGGGCTTCGGTAACTGCGATGTCCAAGGAACTGCTCGGCCACATGTTCATTACTTTTTGCGTGTCTGCAAGAACTCCCTCCGCCTTCTCCAACAGGGCGCAGAGTTCGAGGATGATGTCGGCGGCCTCGCAAGCAAGCTGAGACTGATAACCGTATGGCTCAGTTGGACTGCGTAGTCTTTCAACAAGTGCGGTTAGTTTGTTCATGCCATTTCTCCATAGTCCAAATAGTCAGTCTTACCGCACACAACGCATTTGTACCGCTCCCTGTCCATGCTTAGATCACCTTCTACCTCCTTCATGTTTGGGCATTCGTGAATTTCAAAGCCCTTGCGAACTTTGTCTGCGTTGACGCACTGGTAGGTGTATTGGTCATTGCTCATGTCTGTTCCTTGCAGGGTTTGCCGGTTGTTTACTGCCGTGTGTTGATTGGATTCAACGGGTTGCATGGTTAGCCTGGAAGGTTATGCAGCAACGGTGCTGTAGACTTCACGTTCGGCGTCTTCATTCTTCGCCGCTGCCGTCATCCGTCCAGCAGTCCATGTCTTCATCCGCTTCTTCTTCCGGACTGTAGTTTTCCTCGGTCAGATCGTGCGACTCAAAACACACTTCCGCCGCTTCGTCGGCTTGCTCCTGCGTCAGCCCGCCGCGCTTCATGTACTGTGCCGCACAGCGTGTTTTCCATTCTTCCTTGGTCATCATCAATCCTCTCAAAAGTCGGCTCCGGCAACACGCCGAACCCATCATTCCAGCGGACGCGCCGCGATGAAGCCGCGTCGCACCCCTGAATTCAAACGTTGGGGGTCTTCATGCCGGCTCCCATTTCCCGTTGCGAATGTGTCCGTGGTCTCCGCACGTTTTGCACAGCAGGCTTGGACTTAGCGTGAGCGGCTCCCATGATTCCACGCGCCAAACTTCTATCACACCCGGTGCGAATACGCTGGCCCACGATCCCCCTTCAACGGCGATAAAACCAACACAGTCAGTTCCGTCCGGCCTCTTGTGCTTGTCGTTAATCCCGGCACAAAGATCGCCCCTGTACTCAACAAACTCGATCTCGTGCCCCCCACCAATATCAATCCACTTTGCCATCGCAACCCCCAACCCGGCGTTCCAGCGGAGCCTCCGGCGATGATGCTGCCGGAGTCCCGCTGAACTCTACGTTAGAGCGCATGGCGACACACTTCCGAAAATCGTTCCCGCACGTAGAGCACAGTGTCTCGGTCGCATGGCACGCTGGCTGCCAGTCTCTCGGTCGCGTACTCCAGCACTCGGTATCGGCATGAGTGTCTGTCCCACAGTAAGAGCACCACTTGCGCTCTAACCCGGCGCTCAACGCGGACGCTGCGCTATCAGGCTTCGTTGTGCATTCGTACTCAGTATCCGGTCCCATCTTCGTCACTCCCTTTCGTGGCGCGCAGCGCCGGTTAGCTCTACGTTAGCCGTCTTGGCCGCAGCCTCTCCATCGTAGTATCCGTGCATATAGGCTTCCCCTTCTTCCTCCGTCGCCGCCGCCCATTCCAGCAGCGTTCCGGGCAGCATGTGTACGATCATCGCTCGTGCTTGCATGGCCGACAGAAGGTTCGTGCCACTAGGCTCATAACGGGTATTCCCGTTCGGGTGAAATGGGGTGAACTTAATGCCGCAGTCCGGCTCGAAATTCTCCGGCAGCGGCCACGAAAGAAACCGATCCACCATCTTGTCAATCATCGTCTTTGCCATGTTCATGTCCTCGTTTCTGCCGGTCTTCGTGGGTAGCCGGCTAACCCATCATTCCAGGGGACCGCCCGCGATAGGGCCGCGTGCGGCCCCTGAATTCGGGTCGTTCGGCGTCTCAAATGCGGCTGTGCATTTATCTTCGTCACCGCACCACGTCTTGCAGCATTCGCCGCCTTTTGCCTCGTCGGCACACGACCACGCAACGAGCTTCGGTGGCGTCGGCGCTGGGGTTCGTGCCTCGCACTCTCTCGGCAATCCGTCGTGAGTACACATATCCTTGCCGCAGTAGTAGCAATAATCGCTTCCGCCGAATGGGTGACATTTCATCGCTTCGTTCCTTTCTTCAAAAGTCGGTTCTGGTGGCACGGCGAAAAGACGCCGAACCAATCATTCCAGCGGACTCCGCGCAAGAAACGCGCGAAGCCGCTGAATTCAAACGTTCGGCGTCGAAAACCTACGCTCGATGCTGACCGGGAAATCTATCGTTTTCACGATCCACGAACCCTTATCTGTGTACAGTGTGATCTCAACTTTTCTCCATCGTTTTTTGTCGCTCACCCATACTTCATATGAGTGTGTTCCAGCGTCGAAAATAAATTCAGCGCCGCTGGTCGTGCGGACAACCAGCACTCCGGGGTCCATAGGCGCTGGCGTGGCACCGCCGCCGAACCCGGCGCTCAACACGGGCGAGCCGCTCGATGCTTCGTTGTTGCTCGGTTCGTTCTCCATGCTCATCCTCCCTTGGTGGCGTCCGTGGGCGGCACGCCGGTTAGCTCTACGTTAGAACTCATCAGTTCTCCCCCTGCTGCACTTCTAAATCCGGCTCCAGGTGCGCCAGCCTTTCCAGCGCATCAGCCGCTTCCGCCATGTCCCGCATGGCATCCTGCCGGCCGTGAAAGTTCGCCACCTTCTCGCGGCTTTCTCTGAGAGAGGCCGCGAGGGATAGCAGGCTGGCGGTGCCTTGAATCACGCTGCAGCCTTCTCGCGCTGGCCGGCGATCAGCCTTTCCAGCGCCTTTACTGTCGATTCAACTTCGCCAAGGAATGCGATAACCTCGGTTTCTGCTTCCTTGAGCCGCAAGTCGTCGCGCTCAAACCGGACAACGAACAACTGCAATTCGACCGGCATCCTGGGATCGTAGCTGGCGAAGTCGCACCATTTGCGCCCAGTGCAGGCCATTTGCCAGAGCATTTGAGGCTGATACTTCGCAGGGACCGCACCTTTAAGCAGGTAGTCGATATGCGTTGCCGTGTTAGGGCATTTGATTTCGATCAGGCCATCATCACCGACAAGGCCATCCGGTGATGCTCCTGTCCAGTCGATTACCGGATGCTTTATGAACCCGACTTCCGTAACAATTTCACTTCGGAGGATCTCGTATGCTGCGCGAGCGAACGGCTCAAACTCCGTGCCGTGTTGCATGGCCGCGTTCGTGTAGCTTTCCGGCATGGTGTTGGTGAGCCTTTGGGCTACCAGTTCGGCGCGGTAGGTGGCGCGGGATGCCGCTTCTCCGGTCTTGATCTTCGCCATAATGTCTGACAGCCTGGATGCGGTGGCAAAGCCGCACCGCTCTTGTAGCCATTCCGGTGTTCCTTGAGCGGCGCTCATTTCGCGGCCTCCGGGTACTTGGTTTCGAGAACCTTCTTTACGTGCTGCCCAAGCGTCTTGAGGGCCGGTGCGTCA
>JAYJME010000751.1:0-19939 GCA_036873775.1 Costaria costata | reverse complement strand
TCAGCACGGACAATGGGTGCGCTGGATGTCGACGAGTAGAAGAACGGTTTAATGTGAAGAACACACACACACACATCATCGTAATAAGACGACCATAATTGCGTGTGTGTTTTTCGTTCTTCTACTCGTCGACATCCAGCACACCATTCTTCACCCTCTAGGAGAAACAGGCTGTGGTCGCAAAAGCTACGACAGAGACATAATAATGCATTACAATTATTATTATTTTTTATTTGTTTTATGGGGACAACTCACTAAATGCCATCGTACTAGGCACGACAGGCACAACATACATGGAAACGTAGGTAACGGACATTCATTCATGGACAGAGAGAAGGTGACATAAAATATAAATAAATCGAAAATAAAAAGATAGAAAAAGAAAAGGAAAAAAGAAAAAAATATAACACAAAATCAAGAGGACAGCAAAGACATATTCCCACCGAAAATGGAGAGCCACAGCCCGGATGAACTAGCACACAACAACAGAAACACCCCGGGCGCGAACCAAAATGCATACGCAACGGGGAAACAAAATAGGACTACGTAAGGCAGGGGCGGCCGGGGATTTTGATAGCATGCACCCAATCCACCCTCCCCCTGTCGAAAATAGTTTCTCACAGTACACATCGATTTTTATTTTGGGTGTATCCAGGGTGACTTGTGTGACAGTACCGGAGAGGCGCAAACCCTCACATCTAGTCAAATATGGTATCATAACACCCCATCCCTAGTGCGAGATATTATACCTGGTATGATTGTTCTGCTTTGCTGCTTGGTCGTGGCTTGGTGGTACACTGCATGGTTTTGTGTGCTTGGCGGGCACACCATACTGGCATGTTTTTACTCGTACTTCAGCGTAGTCTTACCGTTAACGGCCTAGCTAGGCCTTCCATGATGTAACGTGTGTGTCGAACACTGTTGGGGATTTCTCCGACAGTGGCGTACAGGACATGTACAGGAACAGGTTGGAAGGCAAGGTGTCACACCAGGCGCGGTCAGCGGTTTGTTTCCCTGATGGATTATCGTTGCAAGGGTATACAGATAGGTGTGCAAGATACCTGGGGCCTACCGATATATCTGCGAAGAAAGCAACCTACAGTATACATTCTAAACATATACGACCCATGCTACTAATAGTACGATAGAGGTGCACCATACTCTTTCTGAGGCTCTTTACTTTTGGAGTTCCATATAACACCCGAAAACTGTTTTTGAGTAAACTGGAAGATCAGCCCGACGAGCAAACCCATGAACTAGGCGTTAAAAACGTCGTATTGCTACACAAGAATGACATTCGGACGACTTTGGGTTAAGGAGCCCCGTTATTCTGAAACGAAAAAGCCAAAACATGGAACAACACCTCTATCGTAGCACGCGTCATCTTCGCGTACCCCTCCCGTGGCGCACGTCGATGCGTCTGTCTGAGGGGAAAAAAAGGTCTCAACGAGATATTTTTTTCAAAGCCATCACCATCTTCACCGTGCGTGTGTTGCCTCTCCCCTGTTCCGGAGAAAGACGGCTCGGAAATTCATCCCCCGAGGGTGTGTGTGTGAGTTGACTTGCGTGTTAGTTACACGTACAGCATGGGTCCACGGATAAGAAAGAGCCCCAACAGAAGAAGACGTTATCATGGGCTCACTTTGTGGGCGACGCTAAGAAATTTTACTCAAGTAGGTTCAGAAAATCTCGTGCTCAGGGTCGATCCCTACACCGAATCTAATACAATAGTTTACTTTTTTCTTCTGGTTTTCATTGCTTTTATTCTTCTTTCTGGAATACTTCTTGTGAGCGATTGAAATGGAGCTTATACTGCACATTGTCGGAGGGTAAACATAATAATAGTAGTAGTCTATGCTTAAGGTTGCTCAAGGTTGGTATCATACTAAGTTTTTTCAAGCCTTGCTCAGATTTGTTGGGTGTTTGTCATTGGCGGGGCCCATACTGCTGTAACGGCAACTAACCTGTTCCACGGCATCATCCATCCGTCCGTTGATTTCGTTGCATATGATAGTTTACACATCGAACAGATCGCCGATTTCTTCCACTTCATGATCTCGATCTAGACCTTTCAAGGCAGATAGATCCATGAGACCCCTGTAAGATCCATAGCTCACGTTGCCGGGTGGGATCCCCGTGTACAATCTGCACGATCCAGGAAATGTTTCCCGCTGCTGGGTTGGATTTTATAGGTGTCACCTTAAAACCACTGAGCTATCAGTCAGCTCTGACTGATAGCTCAGTATACCCCTGTATAATCTGCACGATCTTTTTTCCTGGGTTGGATCATATATCGTGTGCCTCAAAGGTCAAAAGTAATTATTAATAGTGTCTTGAAATAGTATGGATTAATTCAATTTTGGGCGTTGTATCGTAGGTTTGTGAATGTGTCGAACGGGGGCAGGGTGTTCACAGAACTGTAAACCGACTAAAGCGCCGGTCGTGTGCAAATATGCCAGGAAACGACCGGGCAGGGAAAACCCGTGTATAGCGGTCAAGGGTGTCACACCGAGCGTTCCACATTAGCATCCAGTAGTTTGACGTCGGTCAAGTTAACTATTGGAACAATGCCGTCCGTCGACGGGCGGAGGTGCCGTCTCCTGACATTTTTTGTCGTATGCCTCGGGGTGGAAACTAATTTACGTCTTGAGTTCGTATTTAACTCGCAAGTATGCATTGTACTTGGGATCAGATTAGTCATTCTATATACTTCGTATACGCTCTTCCTACTACAAGCAACTTGACAGTCTAGAGTAATATCTACTGGCTGTCGTCTTGATTGAAGTAGTTTGTTATATGTGCGCTGTTCCTATGATATCTACAAGAAGGAATTTGGTACAGTCTTGACTGGAGACTGTTATCGTCTTGGGGTACTGGTCTGATTGACGATTGCTGGAACCTTGAACGCGGCCGCGGTTTCGGCAGGCCCGCACCACCCAAGTCTGCGGTGTCGACGCGGTGGAAGTGGTACCTCTGCTTCGACCGCATTGATGATAGTCATGGTGAAAAAAGTATCCATACCAGATGTATTACGGGCTGGATAGATTGGTTGAGAATAGAAACAACCCTCGCCACTACTCGTTGATGACACTTTCCGTCGGAAATAAAAAGCTACCTGTCGAACTCTAGGCGTTTTGTGTTGATTCGGATTTTCAGTATGACAGTTTCGTATCAGTTTCGTGCCGGTTCGGGCTATTGGCCTATTATGGGATACCTAGTAATTGGCTGGCATTCTTGATTGATGGTAGACCGTGCGCTCTTATGCGAGAGAGCTCACTCCTTGACCTAGCCTCTACCTTGCGGTTGGGAGACTAATACAATGACTTGAAGCCTATCCCGCTTGGAGCTAACGAACACTCTAGAGGAAACCGATTCGGTCTAGCCTCATGGGGGATCTACGGGTCTGGCTATTGGAACAGGGCCATGCTTTCGAAGAAGCTGAACGAACGAAAGCGCAGACGATCGGAAGCAGTGTGGCAAATCTCACAGCAGGGAGCTTGGTGGGAGGGATCGCGCTTTTGGAGCCAGCCTTTTTGGGGATCAGCTGAGACGAGCAGCAAGGAGCAAGGAGGAGTCCGGTGGGGAGAAGGACACAGCCACCGCTCGTATGGCAGGGAGAGATGCTATACCGCCATCGTCGGAATCCTTCGATGGTGCAAGAGGGAGCAGGGAGGGCAGCTTCATAGGCTAATTGTCTTCTGACTTGCATGGCTGATAGTCTGCGGGGGTCGGTGTTTTTTCGGACGGTCAAACTTGCTCTACAGACACGTGACTTCATAGGCTATTATAGTCAGAAGAGCTATATATAATAACCATCAAGTCGGGTTGTGAGACTTAATTTTGTCTTTTCGAGCTGCACGCTGGAGGCATCATGCATGGTTGGTTATGCTAGATAGTGAACTCATACTGGTATATATGCACGCGGCCAGGAAAGGCCCCGTGGTGGACAAGGAGCCGTGTATACGGAGGTTGAGGATCCCAAAGATGATGTTGTGGTGACGACATCGTTTTTAGGGAGCAGCTTATATTGCTGTACAGCAGTAGTAGCTAAAGCCCTGCGGTGTAGTACAACCGCAGGCAGAGAGTAGCGGCAGCTTATGTCCATGGTAGAAGCATAACCTATTAATTAATAGGACACCCTCACCGTATACAGCGGCCAGGGGGATTTACAGCAGCAGCTAAAAGCCCTATTATGGCGGAGGTACAGCCGTAGGCACCCCCGCCGTGAGTTGCAGCGGGGGACTTCATGTCGCGCGACATTTAGTTGCCGTACGCACTCCACTGCAGTGAGTGGTTGTGGAGGCCGCAGATATGGGGCCACCGCTCAGCGAGGGTACATCTCTGATTGCGAATTCCTCGAGAAGTCGCACGGCCGCCAGCCGTGCGCATCCTACCGGGGGGTGTTAGGTGGGGCAAAGTCGCGCGGCGTAATGGCCGCGTGCATTCTGCCGCTGTAAAGTTAGCGGTGGTAGGAAACGGACGTGGGGTAATCGGGGGCTGTCGGCAGCAGCACCTAATAACGATGGGGTTTCGTCCGGGAAAATAAGTCGAGCGGCATGGCCGCATGCACTCCATGAGAAGCAGCAGCAACAGCAGCAGCGGAAGAAGTCATGGAGCGAGTATATCTGAATGTTACGTCAGCCAGGAGCTTTATCCAAGGTCCGGCAACTTCGCGGGGCGGGGGGGCTGGTCTAGTCATCATTGTTGGTGGGATCACGTAGGAATGAATTATGTTTTCTTTTACGCAGGATCTATCTGTCGATCGAAATATTGTTTTGGTCGAATGCGACGTTTATGTATTTGCGGCAAGAGTGGATACCCGTAGATAGTAGACTACGTATCAACTGTGATTCATTTTTGATGGTATGCGTAGCCTTTTTTTCGCCTGGTAGCTTTGAAATATATTTTCATCTTCAAATCAAGCAGTCTTTGTAAATCCGAAAAAGTTGTGGGAGTTTTCTGGTTAAGACAGGATCAGTAGCGGCTTGGTAGTAAAAAAAGCAATTTCTTAGCGGTTTGGAGAAATAAGGGTGCGAAGGTGCACCACTGAGGGATGTATTGATGGTATTGGTGGTATCATAGCTGCTGATTTTATTGAATTTTGCGGATATCTTTTAGTTTTGACAGTGTTCTACTGGTTGCACAATAAAGGAGGGTGAGCATATTCATGGTTGAATGGTTGTTTTTCCAACAGTATCATTTTGCGAACACTTGTTTGCAAGGGAGGAAAGTGGAACATAAAATAATTCTGCGAATGATAGTATAGTTTTCTCGTTTTCGTAGCTGGGAGAGCTGAACCTGTTCGTGTTGACAATGACAGTATTTTATTGTTTCTCTGTTCGATTATTAGGAGCTACCGGGTAGCTACTACTATTTCGGATAATAACTTGTATCGTCGGATAAGTTCTATGTTTGCGGAAAAGGACATACTATCTCGATTTACCGCTACGATCTGAGAATCTATGACGGGAGTAGGGGGCAAGAGGACACTTTTGTCCGGGGGAACGGGGTTCCTCGCGATCTCTGGCATCGTATTTTTCGCCTTAGTTTTTTATCATTTGGCGCGGCTGTTGTAATCTCGTCTACAATTAATTGCAATAATTGTAAGTGGGATCATGGAAGAGGTTTTCGCTCATGAGGATGAGTTTCCTCTTGCCTTTTTTGTTGTTGATGGAATTGAGTCCATTGTTGATTCGTCACTGTCTTGTGAAGAATCCGGGAGGGTATTGATTTGGGTTTTCATTATGAAAGCTTCGTATCAGTTTCGTGCCGGTTCGGGTTATTGGCCTATTATGGGATAGCTAGTACTTGGCTGGCATTCTTGATTGGTGGTGGACCGTGCGCTCTTATGCGAGAGAGCTCACTCCTCGACCTTGCCTCTACCCTGTGGTTGGGTGACGAATACTATGGCTTGAAACCTATCCCGCTTGGAGCTATATCGCTGTAGTGCATTCGCAACCCACGCGGTAGCCAGCCTCTCCACTCCCCCGGCTGCTGACGTAGCGCTCTCTGCTGTGATGTTCCCGCCCTGCTCCAGGGATGAACTCCTTGGCGTCGGGGTTAAAAAATAAAACGCATCACCACCACCCCACGAGGTCCTTAGAGTGAGCAGCTCACTAGCCAGACCGCGCAGGGTTCCCTCTCCACCCAGCCCGGGGCTCGATGCTCGTGTGACTGCCCTTAGACCGTTGAAGGTCCTACCGGATTTCATCGGCCCACCTCAGGCACGGGGTAGGCCGAAGCACGCGGAGGCCGTGGTCATCCATGGGGTCTCCATGAATATCCATGGTGTCACCATGGTGTATCTGTGGTGTATCCGTCGGTATTTTCCTCCGTGGGGCGAAAAACAAATCAGGATAATGTACGTACGTCACCCGGTTTAGTGGGGGAAAATGGGGTGGGAATCGAGTTTAGAAGGCGAAAGCTCTGGTTAAAACGTACATATACGTATAATATATCGATCGATGTTTTGTGTCTATTTCTCCTCTCAAAGCTCGTGGGGCGAGATTTTGACGATCGAAAGACCAATTCAGCAAAATCCTGGCGTTTGGCCCACACGACACGGGAAGAGGTGGGGCTTGGAGCAAACGGCTTGTCTCCGTGGCAGATGCCCCCGCTCGGGCGCACGGCCGGAGGTCACGTCCCACCGATTGTTGCAAAAATTACTTGCATCACGCCTGGTCAGCACGGTCTGAAAAAAGGAAAAGTGGCTCGAAAAAGTGAAAGCGGCTCGAAAACATATGAAGCGGGTCGAAACCCAAAACGAGCTTCGAAGTTGTATCGCGCTGTAACACATGATATCCCCTCAGCAATCGCTACTCGTACGGGCACATTTTGACTCGCAGTTAGAAACCTGAGAGATAACCTCTCAGGAATATATCGCATTACTGCTAGCGTGGTACGCTGAAGTATAGATGCCAGAGCGAAGCCGGTATTATACATAGTGGACTAAGACAAATTAATGTATCAGGGCTACCTCACCCACTCACCCACCCACCCACACCCATCCACCCGTTCACCATGTACTACAGCAGCACAGCAGTACGTATAGCAGTAGTAGGCGCGGTACAATCAAACGGGGGAAAAGTCATACAAAACCCATGTAATATAGAAAAGCAAAAGTAATTATAAAACCCATATAATAAAAAAAAGCATCCGACGGCGGTGGGGCTCGAAGCCGGAAACTCATGGCTGAGATTCGAGCGGTTTACCGCAGAGCCAAATCCGGGGGGGGCGTGATATTGTACCATCCTCGGAAAAAAACGCGTTCCATACAAATGGAAACCCAAAAAACGGGGACACAAAAAAACACCCCGGGGGGGGAAACACCTCCAAAGGTTGGAAACCCCTTCGTTCCCGCGGATCCGCCCCGTTTCCGGGGAGACAGCGAGCCGTCCCCGGAAGTGCGCCTTCCCACGCCCCCGGCTCGCCGAGTTGGGCATCGGCGCCCGTTCTTTCGACGGGGACATCGAAGTGTTAAGGTATTAATCTGTTGGGCGACTGGTATGATAAAAGGTTAACCAATCACCTACCCAAACTAAGCCTTGTAACACTCTCCCCCCCATTCTGAACAGCGGGGTCTTCAAATGGTCTTCGTATGGGGCCGCACGTGCCTAGTCCGAAGTTCATAACAAATCTCTGGGGGACCCAGGGAGAATGTTTTATCAGATTCTTGACATACATGAGGAATTTCACCTTTCTTTACAAAGCGAATTTTTTATGGTGGACGTGAGATTCGAACTCACGACCAGCCGCTCATGACCTGCCGACGATGCCATATTGTAAGATATTAGTCTGTTGGGCTACTGGTAAAAAAACGTTAACCAATCACCTACCCAAACTTAGCCTGGTAACAGAGGGCTGATATGTGGGGCGGGCGTGGCCCGGTCATGCGGGTGCTGGGGGTCCGGTGGCGCACGGGAGAGCGGGTTCTCCTCTGGGAATACTGAAACCGGCATCCATTGTCGTGACGATCCAACGCGACGTCACCACTGCTACGGAGGAGCACTATAGAGTCAGGACGTACTACTTGGTACGCATTATATTAAGATCAAGGTGGGGACACAAGGTATCCCCTGCAGGTTTGCCTACGAGCGCGTCGCGTTGCCACTCACGTGTGTTGTTTGTTCAGAGAGATAGAAGAAGATGACCTTTATTCCGTTCCGTCACGACGAGACTAAACAGGGGGCTCGTTGCCTCGCCCCTGTGAACCCCTGTTCTCCTATTCTTCCTATCCAGACATGCCTCCTAAGTAACAAGAACACGATCCCGTAGGTAATTACTGCGTAATTACCTTCTACCGCAGCCGTACCATAACACTAGCCCACTCTGATGAGCCGTATATGCAGAAATATGGGAAACGAGGAACCTGGTTCCACGAGCTAGAACATCGAAGATACGGCTCCTCAAAACCCACTCAAACACTTCAAAAACGGCGAGGCTACGAAGCATACCCAAACTAAGCCTTATAACAGTGGTCTTCATTTGTCATTTTCGGTGATTAACACTACAGTAGTAGTACTGTAACAGCAGTAGTACCAGTATTATGTTTGCCATTCGACAATGGTTGTTGTGCAGCGTGAGCTTCAACGTCGACCACACTTTTCATGAGTATCTCCAGAAAGAAGATGATCAAGGGTAAAACAAAAACAGGAAACCTACGCATTACATTTTTTAACTCTCGCCTTTCTTGCTTTGCCCGTTGTTCCGTTGTTCTTTCCATGCAGGTGTGCTTTCAGACATGCTAAACTGGCATTTCTTCCTGAAAGCGGAACATCGCCAACACCACCACCACCAACAACAACAGCAGCTTGCCGGCTCGCGTCACCATCACCCTCTTCTTGTTTAGCTGCAGCAACAGCATCAGCAGCAGCAGCAGTGATGGATGATGGATCTGAAGCCGTCGGCGGTTTCAACAAATTCGCAACAACCATCTCTGAAACCGCTGCTGCTGGTGACGGTTCCAAAACCACGTTTGGCGGTTTCAAAAGTACCTTTGACGGTTTCAAAGATACAGTTGAAACCGTCGACGGTTTCAAACCCGAAGCAACTCGCACTATCAATAATACATCTTCTGCTGAAACCGAAGCTGCCGCCGACGGCTTCAAGACTACGTTAAGTGCGTTCTTACACGACGAAGAAGGAGACAGGGGGAGGGGCAGGGGTGGCGGCGCCGGCGGCGGGTACTCTGCTAACACGCCGGCGTGTTCCCGAGATGAGCGTGACCGCTTGCCGGGGCTGGCGATGTCGGCATTCCTAGAGGTGATGCAGGTGTCTGATGGCTGCCGCGCTATTCTGAGGAGGAGCGACGAGGGCCGCGGGGGATTGAGGCGGGGTGTGCTGGAGAGGGGGCTAGAGCCGTGCTACAGCAGCAGCATGGGCCCGCCAATAAGAAACACCTGATCTGAGCAAAAGGCTTGAATTGAAACCCTACTTAACATTGTCGTGGCACCAACCTTGAGCAACCTCGCGCATATACATGGACAATGATGGAATACGAAGCGTTTAGTTGGCGGAGCGCTCGCCGCTCAGCACGATTTCTTAATCCGGAGCTTCTTAGCGTCACACCCCCGTAAAAAAATTGAGCAGGCCTGTCCATACTGTACAGTATTACGGGGGACCATAGTAAATAGGACCAAATATTGTGAGCAAAAATAGGGAGATATATAGGTTTTGGTGTCTACAGTAGTAGGTTATTTTGTGTCTACAGTAGGTCCTATTAACTATGGACCAAATATTGTTAGCAAATATTGGGAAAATACTTAGGTTTTGGTGTCTACAGTAGGTCTTGTTGCGTCTACAGTAAGTGTTATTAACTACGGTCCTCCGTAATAGTAGCTTTTCGGAATCCGGAATAATATGGATTCTTTAATCTCGCCGTCGCAGAATCTCGCCCCGCCCCCTGGGGGCGGCGAGATTCTTGTATGCTCCAATCTGAACTTTCGTGTCGATTTGTGTGGTTCGCACCCTGAAGTCGAACGCTTCCACAATTTAAGGGGTTTCGTGGGAAATGTACCCAGTAGTAGTCGCGTTTCTTATGTGATTTGAAAATCGAGATCCCACTTTCCAGGTTCCAGATTAAGTACTCTGAAAAAAATCACCGGAAAAATGATCCCACACTATTTCCAAGTAGTTTTGTCCCCAAAAACCGTTTCCGGCTCTAAAGGGCTTAAGGTTCTTATTGTTGAGCTCTTTCTTATTCGGGGGGGCTACGTATCTATGACTGTACATACGGTGTGAAAGCGACTTCTGGGCCCAAAAGCACGCCTAAACTCACGGCAATCCTGAACAAACATGAAAAAAAAAAATTACCAATGACGACGTCAGCTTAGGCTCCTGACGTATAATACCGGAAATAGATATTGAAACGCCATGCTTGACGCCATATATATAGATATGCCATGTGACGGCTAATAATCCGGGGACGAAAATCCAACGTCCCCGTTTTTGAAAAAACTGACGACCAAAAATAAAAAATGCGTGTTTCTCATATCGATATCTATATACTATGTATGTAGGGGGTTTTCCACACAAACTGCACACAAGCAAGCAAGAGCATACAATGTGACGACGATCGTCGTAAACAGAATCGGCCAATCGATGCTTTTGCTCTTGCTTGGGGGGTGACAATAACCAGATACGTAACTGATTGTGGTTGTCCGAACTACTATTATACAGTACAATAATAACAATGCAAAATAAGTCGAAGTCGTGCGAGGCGTTTCACGGGGCATGTAGGGTCAGGAGGTGATCAAAACCTCATGGGTCGGGTCTGGTCGACTCGGGTCGGGTCGGGTCGGGTCACCCCGACCTATAACCCGACCCTCGACGACCCGTGAACAGCCGACGCGTGCTACGATGATAAGAGGTTGCACATTTTGGCGTTTTTTATTTTTGAATGACGGGGCCTCCTAAACCCAAAATCGTCGGAATGCCATTCTTGTTCAGCAATAATATGATTTTTTTTTTTAAAGCATAGTCCATGGGTTTGCTCATCGGGCTGCCCTTCAAGTTTACCCAAAAACAGTTTTCGAGTGTGATAATGGAGCTCCTAAAGTGAAGAGCCTCAAAACAAATAGCCTCGCGAAGCACGAAATTCAAGGCCCGTCCCCCCTTCGCCGCAACAGCAAACAACGACTATTAATACTAATACTATTAATACTATTAATATTACTGTAGTAATAATAAAATACTAATTAACAGTAAAATAGGGTGTACTATTAATATATACAATCGGTCGTTTTTCAACTTTTTTTACAAAATATATACAGCAACAGCAAAAGCAGTTCAGTGCTGTTTATTGTTTGGTTTTTGGTATAGTTTATTGTTTTGGTTTTGGGCGCGGGAGGGGAGATTTAATTAATCCTACTAATCCAAGACACTAATTAATTTTCGGTTTGGAGGAGAGGTAACTATTATATATTGAAGTTTTTTTTTCTCATGCGCCGGGTAATAATTAGTTTTTGGTTTCGAGGAGAGGTAATAATAATATTTCAAGGAGGGTAAAGTTTAATTAATTAGTTTTTGGTTTCGGGGAGAGGTATATCCAAACAACGACCCCCCAAAAACAAATCGAGAGCGTACGGCGAAAAAGAAACGCGCATAAAAAAAAATCGACTGCGGTGCAAAATGTTGCGCGCCCAAAATCGGCGACGACTGTTGCGCAAAAAGGTTATTTTGACCCAAGTGTTGCGCCCGCGCAACAGCGCAACAGCTAATTAATTCCCTGACGTACACCACTTTTAGAATTGTCACAGGGCTGCCAAGGCCTTCGCCCTGTTCGGCTTTCAAGCCTCACAGCAGCAGTAGTACTCGTGCGTAGTTTCGGCGAGTCAGCGCCCCAACCTGCTTCCAGTACCCTGCCGGGTTCTTCGCTTCTCACACACTCGATGTGCCCTTGTTCCTCTCCTCCCTGCTCTGATTTGTGTTCAGCTTCAACCATGCCCGCTCTATACTTTGACGCAACTGGTGCACAGAAGCATGGACACCTACTGATAATAAGAAACATATCCAATAAGGACAGGCTGAGATAACCAGGAAAAAAAGAAATTCGGGATTCGTTATACTGAAGTTAGTGTAGAACGCAACCATTCTCAATAAGAAATCCAACCTGGATCCAGCTTTCCTGTTTCTTATTATTACAGGTGTCCTGTACTGCTGTAGTATCGTTCTGGGACTCAAGAGGGAACAAATGATGAACACGAAGTAACGCGGCCTGCTATAGGGGGTGGTTAGTTTGTTATTTTTTATGTCGGACCCCAACACAACGAGATGTATACGACACGCAAGTAGCATGAACTACGAATATCATATATGCTGCGCGCTCACACTATTGTATTTAGAGTATAGACGGTGTTTCGTATGTCGACCTCGTTTTCCATTGGTTTTACCATGCACATGGGTCCCAAAAGCTTCCCCTCTCCAATCCCGCCTCCTGTATTTTCAGACATTAGATATTATACAATCGTAATCGTACACGGTACAAGGTTCCCCTTCGGGATGTTGTTGACTTGGAACCCAGGGGGTGTCGTAAGTTGAAAAGGGTGTATACAAAGACATGCTACCTACGGAATATATGTATACAGTAAGCCTATCCGAGGTTCGCTGGTGTTGTACCGCTGCTGCTGCTGCTGCTGTTGTTATAGTACTACGGGGACACACACGTATCATCCTTCAGGTTTGCCTATGGAGCAGGTCTCGCGTTGCCACTCACTTAGAGTTTCCCTTTGTAGAAGCTTGTTGTATTATTGATATTTGTCGAAGCGGATGAAAGCGTTTTCTGACAGAGTGGGCGACTCGTCTCTTGACTCGTCCCCTAGTTTCCCTATACGCAAATGCCATCCAAGTACTACGTAAACCCCTTTCCTCTATTTCCAAATCCTGGAACCTAGGCCTTTGCTGGCTTCCAGGGCAATACCATAACACACTCCAGCAACGCCCTCAGATCCTCGCGAGCGAGAGCATTTTAGTGAGAATATTTCAGAGGAACGCTAAGGTATTGCTCATGGCCAGCTCGGATCCGGTGGGTGGCTGTGCGGGTGCCTTGCGGGTTAGAAGCTGAGCAAGCTGGTGGGCTGCCTTGTCTTGCTTGCCTCGTGAAGAAAAATTCGATTCGACCACAAGAAAACACGAAAGAGGGGTTTACATTCAAGTTTTTTATTAAATGGGTTGTTTTTATTTTGTGTAACCGTCAAATTTGTTTTGCGCGAGAAAGCTGCTGCTGTACACACACCGCACACACAGTGGCACAGCACTGCCTGCTGCTGCTGGTGCATTGCTTGGTGTCGATTTTATGACAGTGCATCCGGTACTTCTTCTGTCCCTCAGAGCATTAGGCCTTGCACTTCTACTACCGTGCTGCTGCTGCTGCCGAGATAGTTGAGTGCGTGGCGTGTGGTGTGTGGGGGCGCCTTGTGGATCCCGCGCGGGTTGGGTTTGCGTAGTGCAGTTATGAAGAGAGGTTTCTACCGTGCACACGGACGGGAAAACCTTCATTACTTCCACTCTTCCAGTAATGTGAGGATTTTGATAATGAGGATTTTGAAGCCGAAGCGACCGAGGCTTCAAATCACCATTTTCCTATCGATCGCGTACGCAGAAACGCACATATAATACGTACCTGGTATAGGACACTAGTATTGGACGCTCATATTGAATTATGGACGTTGAGATCCATACCTATGTTGATGTGCAGTCACTACGCGCGAGTGAACTGAGTATCCTAGTTCTAGATGCGAATAAATAGCATCACAGTTCTATTAATAGATGCGCACAAATACCATATGCGGCAAGACTTGAGTTTGTTCTTTCTAGTCGGCATGCCGTATAAGAATCAACTTACTACCTGTATTGGGAAGTTGATCGTAGTACAGAGTAACCAGCTTACCACCTACGTACCAAAGAAGGTTACAGAGAACGTTGCAAGGACGTTACCCAGTACGTTGCAGGGAACAGGATAGGCTGACGCGGAGTCCAACTGCCCGTAGGATGGGCATTGTCCCGTGATGATCAGGTGACGGCATCCCCCTCCCTGATCACTCTCCTTCTTTTTTTCTCTTTTGGTCAAACAAGCGCCTTTTCCAAACTATCTCTTTTTTTCATCACAAGTGATCTTCACAGACACTTCGGTGCCACCTCTGCCATCTCTCTGCACAGAGACAGAGCCTCGACATGCTTACGTTGACGAGTGAAATGTCGGAAGGGCAAGACCCTGATATATTCATCAACGAAGTAAATCATTTGAGGGATGAGCTGGTGCACATGGGCGAAGTGATCAACGACGACAGCACACTGGACACGGTGCTGGAAAGACTAACCGACGACTATGTACAGATGGAGTACAGCACATAATCAAATAACGATTTATCTCTTGAGTGAGCAGTGGTTATCATGAGTAGCATGTCGTATGCAGATCAAGTTATGCGCAACGGGCCTTCGCGTAAAGCGAAGCGGCGTGAATCAATCATGGTAACTACCTCGGCACCATCAGCAGTAGTGACCTGTTCACGCTGTTAAAAGACAGGCCACCATTTCAAAAAGTATCCAGTAATATTCCGTCGTCGCAATAAGTCATATATAGTTTGGGATCAATGAGGCCTCTCTGCTGCGGTCAGCCGGAGACTCTCACCCAGAGCTACTACCCCCGCGTTGATTCGCCGGTAATCAACGCGGCACGTCGTCGCAGAGAGTAGTTACTCTGGTAAAATAAACGCTACAAAACTGACGTCGTTGTCGGCGTGTCTCGCGCACAACAATGGGAGGGCGGGATGGTCTGTTGTTCCCTACCCTTACCTCTTCCTACTTTTCCGTGCTATTGTTGGGTCGATCGCGAGACGAGTGCTTGCCCTTGAACCATCTCGCTCTCTCTATTCAGTCCCGAGGCTTTTTTTCCACACCCGGGGACACACTTCGTGCGTCCCCGCCTTTAGGTTCTAAAATTAATCCAGTAACATTCCGTCGTTGCATTAATTCGTATATAGTTTGGGATCAATGAGGCCTCTCTACTGCGGCATGAGATCACACCCATGCTTGTTGTCCCTTTTGCTCTTTTCTCAACGCCGTAGCTCATTCGTATCTTATTATCGTTTGGGCTGGTTGTTCGTCGTCCTTAGTATACCCAAACTTCTACCTTGACCTCTGGTGGACCCGGCTTCGATTGTTTCGTGGGAATGCTGTCTACGAAAATTCTTGGGGACGCAAGAAATCGATGGGGAAATCACCTCCTACTGCACGCAAGAACTCTTGGTGTAGCCTGCATCACACGGATCGCCACGACAACAGCGAGTGCCTGGTTCAAAAGCGGGAACGTTCAAACGGCAGTAGCCGCAATCATCGCCCCGGCCAACGAAACGAGAGCAACACTAATGATAGCGGTGCTCATATTACTGGCGCTCACGCCAACACAGCCATAACTCCTAGGTCAACTTTGTTTCATGTGGTTAGTCTATGCACTCTCCATTTTTCCATTCTTCTGCATGTGTACGTACTATTTTCGTAGCTCTATTGTATCATCAAATTGAGCGGACGCATTCTACATACAGCTTTGTTTTGGCAGATTATGACTCGCTGGTCATGCGTAAACCAAGAGTAGCTTTTGTGAGTACAACCATATTGCCGCCGTTAATACACGGGCCTGAATACGTATGTTGCACCATTTTTTGCATTTTGTTTTTTTTATTATCAGGTTTCAACACCATAGCCGTTTCTATAGCTACTGACTTTTGCAACATGGGGGCGTATTGAATTATGGACGTTGAGATCCATATCTATGTTGATGTGCAGTCACTACGAGTACGCACGAGCAAACTGAGTATCATAGTTCTAGATGCGGACAAGCAGCATCATAGTTCTAGATTCGCATAAGTACCATATGCAGCAAGACTTGAGTTTGTTCTTTCTAGTCGGCATGCTGTATAAGAATCAACTTATCTGTATCGGGAAGTTGATCGTAGTACAGGGTAACCAGTTTACCACCATGCGTACCAGAGAAGGTTACAGAGAACGTTGCAAGGACGTTACCCAGTACGTTACAGGGAACAGGATAGGCTGACGCGGAGTCCAACTGGCCGTAGCATGGGCACTGTCTCGTGATGATCAGGTGACGGCATCCCCCTGCCTGATCACTCTCCTTCTTTTTCTTCTTTTGGTCACATAAGCGCCTTTTCCAAACTATCTATTTTTTTCATCACAAGTGATCTTCACAGACACTTCGGTGCCACCTTTGCCATCTCTCTTCACAGAGACAGAGTCTCGACACGCATCATTCCACAAGCTCATGGCGTGAGCCTAATCATGGCAAGGCAATGGTTATTTCCATGTGTATATCTGTCTGTCTGTCTGTCCACTTACTCATTTCAACATTTCACGACGTACACTTAAGCGATCGCGACGCGCCGGGGGTTAGAAGAACCGCCAAGACAGGGGGAACAATATCTCACCTGTTTCGTGGCAAGCCGTTTAGAGTATGGCGATATCTGCTAATCCTTTCTTGTTCTCCCATCTGGCGAGGGAGCTTCGAGCACATACAACAAAAAAGGGCTGGTTTTTGAAGCGGTCGAGTTGGGAGGTGTTCCAAGGCGTTTTTTAGCATTTTCACTCTATGATATTTTTTCTTTTTTTCTGAGCCCGGGAGGGCTGGAAGATCGACAAGGGCAATCGTCGCGTCCTCATGATAGAGACCACCGAGGCGGGCATCTTCCAGAGAGGTTTTGAGATATTTATTGTGACCTTGTCCGCAGCTAGCGGCACAGTCTCGCGGTGCTTTGTGGGAGCGACACTGACTGGGCTAGTCGAAAATGGGCTCAAGTCAACTTTTGGTATTTTTTCCGGAAAAGCAGTGCGGAACATGCTTGACACGGGAGGCTGCTGCTGGCGAGCTCCATCCTGTCTCGGGGGCGTCTTCAGCACGCGGACTCAGCTCTTGGGGTCTTATAGCTGCTGACATGTGGGTGCCTTGGTTTTTTGGCAAACTTGATTGGGTGATGCTGTACACGGTGCCACTGCTGTACATAGAAAGTCTGTGCTTGCCTGGCTGGATCGGTGTGGTACACGCGATAGCTGGCACAGGTGCATGATACTAGGTATGCTTGATGCTGGAACACTGTACAGTAGCTACTGAATGTACGAGGTTTGAATAGGCTGCTGCTCATTTTTCGTATCCTGCGAATCTCCCCCTGTGCTGTCACTGCTGCTTCCGCTGCTAGATCACGACGCGGAGATGCATAGAGGGGCAGAGCGACACAAGACAGATGCAAGCGCGAGATGAACCGCTAACACCAACGCGCGCGTGGGTGGGGGGGAGGGAAGAGGGGGCATCCTGCCCAAACGACTGACGCCTACAAGTTTGTGGCCGTCGCTGTCATGATGCGTGCCATTCTATGACCACAAGTACCTACAGTAGGGTAGGGCCGCTCGGAGTGCCTCGCCTCTCAACTTGTGCCTCCAGTGCTTGCCTTTCGTTTACTTTCCCCTGGTTTTGCTTTTTTTGTCTTTCGTTTTCTTGTTTCGTTTTTCGGTTCATTGATTGTTTGTCACATACGCGAGCGTATTCTTATAGAATGATGCGTGTCGAAACTCTGTCTCTGTGAAGAACGATGGCAGAGGTGGCACAGAAGTGTCTGTGAAAATCACTTGTGAAAAAGAAGAAACTATGTTGTTTGGAAAGGCGCTTAGGTGGCCATAAGAAAAGAAGAAAAGAGAAGTGGAGAAGAAGAGAAGTGATAAGGAGAAGATAGAAGAAGCTAGGAATGATCGAGGTAGGCGTGGCCGTGACCTGATCCTCACGGAACAATGCCCATGCTACGGGCAGATGTACTCTGCGGGTTGTCGTACTGGCCGGCAGTCCGTCCTATAGTAACATTTCTTGCAATGTTCTCTGTAAACTTCCCCGATACTTGTGGTGGTAAGCTAGGTACAACTTGAATATACAATACACCGATGGGAAATAACGAACCGAGTTTCTCCGCATCCAGAATAAGATTCTTGTATGCTCAGGGTAGAGTAGTGATGTTACGGGAAGCGTCCCAGCTGCCTCGCTAAGACTCACTTTGCTACCCTCCTGGAGTTCTTCCATAGACCAGATCACATCCAGAGTCCTCTCATTGCTCCGCTCACAAGATAACGGGGCAATCAAGCTCCAAAGTTCCAGATCGCAAGCAATAAAGCCGATCCACAAGGCTCGCGTTCGCGGTCACGATACGTGCATGAGAGCTCATATGATATCATCATAGCGATTGATTAGCCTTTTAGCATGTTAGTCACTTTGGTTAGCCAGTTAACATGCCTGCATTTTTCTTTCATTTTCATGGGACAGCGTTTATAAACACTGGGATTACCCAGGGCATGCTGCGAACAGCATGCGCAAACACCAGGGGGGGGCGTTCCGATCCGGCGGGTGAAACCGTCTGCCTTATGAAACGCCTCTCCTCAACCCACAGAGAAGACCACCCCATCTCTGCGCCCAATGCGTCGTAGCAGCAAGCCTCGATCCATTGTACTTCTTGGCCCCCACACCGCCGCCACAACAGCGAGTCTACGAATCAACTAAGTACTACAGTAGTAGTGGACTGCAGAGTCCATAATCTACTATATTCATAGCTACAATTCGTGTACTGTAGCTCTTTCTGTTGGTGGATTATTATTTTCGGGTTTGCTACGTCCCCCCTTGCTTGCTTGTGGGTCTGCAAGTCTGCGTATTCTTTTGCGTAAAACCGGCCGTATTTTCTTGTATTGTCGTATTTTTCTTAGTTTAATTTGTTCCGGTGTGTTTGTCTGAGGTATTTTTTCCACTCCAGCGTTATCGGAGTCTGTCGTGCGACCACCGACTCGATTATGGCGATGAGCGGTGAGTTAATGAGAAAACAACAACAACAAAAACAACGGCTGTGCTGTGCTGTGCGTGCAGGCTGTGCTCCGGTGCTGTAGAGTTAACACTCACTATAGGTACGGGTGCTGTACTACTGTACGTCAGCAGCTATTTGCTGCTTGTCTGCTCTGCGATGTATCCTTGCCTGTTCCACGGCAACAACAGATACCGTAGTACACTACTGCTACTGTACTACTGCTGCTGTGCGATGTTCCCTGATAACAACGGTTGTGCAATGGTGTGGGGGTGTCGAAATAAAGCATGTGAAGTCATGGGGAGGGGTGCGAGACTCAGTGCTGGCGGTTAGCCTAAGCCTAATGCAGTTATGAGGAGATTCCCACCGTGCACACGGACGGAAAAATCCTCATTACTTCCACTCTTCTAGTAATTCAACTAACCCTTTTCCTAATCGGTCGCGTACGGAGATACGCACATACTTAGAGGGCACCAGTATTGGACGCTTAGACTATAGCGTTAGCCTAAATACTTGTTTTCCGTATTATATGTATACTAGCGGAACGGCCACGGCTCCGCCCGTGGCGCTAGCCCTGCGTTGCCCATAGTGGTAGTGTACCACTCACTCTGAACGGAGGCATGAGGATCATTGGGGTATAGACGTATTGTCCAAACGTCCCTTGCATTTCCGTCCATAGTCAGTACAGCAGTAGTAAACGGAGTACTCCGGCCCGGGGAAATACAACTATTACTACTGTACCACCTACACTACAACAACTACTGCAGCAGGTATCAACTACCATGTACTATTTAGACTTACTGCTAGTGATACTCGGAGTACTTATTACTCGCGTGCTATGCATGTTCCACAGACTCCAGTATGCAGGTCTTTCGCACCTCGGCCAAAATCAGCAACCAGCCGATGGGGTTGGGGTTTCCACACCGCGCGAGGCGGTATCGACCCGGGGATCTCCGTTTTCATCCCGGTCTGTGGGAGTTGTAGATGTATTGAAGGATTTCTGACCCGGGTATGGGACCTTATCGGCCCCGGGTGCGGCGGAACCTCGAGGTTGCCCCGAGGGGCAACTCTCGCCGCGCGCTGGCTCTACGAACCCCGTCCAA
>JAYJME010000750.1:0-19943 GCA_036873775.1 Costaria costata | reverse complement strand
AAGATCATTTCCAGTAATGACAATTGGAGCTCTAACGGCTGCTGAATCTACCCATTGTTTTGTCGACGTCTCCTGTTGACCAGGCCAAGGAGCGGCTGGTCTACCACCAGAGCAAGCAGCGGTTTCAGGCCGGATCAGGCCTGTTCTCGTCCGCCCGAGTTCAGGAGGTATTTGAGCCACCAACTATGTTGCGAAGCCAGCAAATATTCGATTCATGGTTCATAAACCGGTACTACGATGCCTGTATGTAGACGTATGCCAACGCGGAGTCTAACCACGAAGTTTGCGAATGTTTGTCGACGGTTTTTCTGGTTGACATTAGGTTTCGTTCAGCATTGCGCATATATTACATTTCTAACTGCAGAGATAGCCCTGCAAATTCGTTGTTCGTCGGTGACCAAAGCGTTTGTGGTATATTATCACAACCGTTACCCTAACCGTAATTTCGCATTGTAGGCGGTGAACGAGGAGTGGATCAAAGGTGGCCACCGGCAGAGGGCAGTGCGTATGCTCCTGTTGTTCTCGGTGTACTTGGGCGTCTTTACGTCCTCTGCGGTGCTCAACTCGGGAAGAAACAAGCCGCACGGCTTCCACCTCACAATGTGAGATTATCACACGTGTGTGAAAACGATAGTTACCTTGACAACTTTACAGGGAAAACATCAGTGAAGAAGAGGCAATCCTTCGCCCGTGAATGTTTCACGTTCGGTCGGGTAGAGCCCCACACAAGTAGTGGAGTGGAAACTTGATGAGCAGGATAGTATGTGCTTTCGGAACTATAATAAGCTAGAAATAAAGCACAGCCCGACACGAGCACTAGTATCAACAATTCGGTTGGACATGTGGCGTTCTTGTTGGATACAGGCAGGCGAACGGAGAGCGCTTATCCCAAACGTCGACTTGACATTCGATGTATACCTCTGCACCGCTTGCTAAACATGTCCTTATGTGCTCCGAATAATGCACTGTCGTTCGTATCTAAAACATCACGCATGTACGATCGACGTGTGGCCGTATACACCTACTCGTACGAGCGTCAGCGAGTATTCTGAGACCTGCGCCTAACTTTGGTGTCGGTTTCAGGCTCTGTAACGCCTGTGTGTCACCATCGGCCGTGTCCGTAGCTCCACTTCACCAGTACCACGGTACGCACAAGGTGCCGACATTCGGCCCACGAGCGGTTCATCGTAGGATACAGCTCATCTTTCATGCGGTTCGCCAAACACCTTGCGGTGCTCGCTTGGTGCAAGCAATATTTATCTTCTCGCTGAATCCTAGACGTGCTCCGTCCCGGATATGCTAATACGTTGAGGGTCTATGATCTGGAAGACTTCGGGGTGCATTTTTCCTGAGTACGCCGCACTCGTCTTCAACTAAATGTAGGTCTGTCCAAACTGCTCTGGAAAGCGGCTCTGACCTCTGGAGCGAGGAATACGCCTCCTTTGGCACCAATCACTCGGTGGACAGTATCTGGGAATGGTTGCAAGGGCCCGTTGTCGACCTCATCTATGCAGACAGGACCACCAGGTGCTCGGGTGTAAGACGATATAGCGATACGGGGCAGTTGATTCATAATTTCGGTTTCAATTTATGAAAGATGTCCCATGACCCCTTTACCTCGTTTGTCGAAAGCGGGGCAAATACTCCAGACGTGGGTCTGGAAAATCATAGACTGCGATGCTTGTCGAACACAAACGTTGTGAAGAATGACCAAACCCTGACCAATCGTAAGGAGTACATACAATTTGGCATGGTAGAGTCACAGAGGGAGAAACAGCCTGGAAGGGCGGTAGTTGCCACCATAGACGCTAACAATGAATCAATTCATGCCGTGTGATGACCTGCGGTTGGTATGACAAATATGCCGTGATCGATGCTGACGGCTGAAGTGGACGCTATCGGTTAATCAAACTCTACCCATGCCGTGTGATGACCTGCAGTTGGTATGACAAAGATGCCGTGATCGATGCTGACGGGTGGAGTGGGCTTCGCGTGCTAGGTGCCGCAAGGCTTAGCCAGTGGAGAACATCAAACAACTCTTGCGAGGTAATGGTCCGTGTTGCAGAGTAGTGGAGGGGCACGGGGCGTCGTTATGACGAGAACCGACAAGGAAAGAAAGCCTGAAGTTTTCTCGTGATAAAAGTGCATGGCGCGGACCGTGGTGGGGACGGGGGAAAAGTGCCTGCTATGCAACACCGGGTCTGAGTGACGTCTGCAGCAGGAGGCAAAGAGAAAGAAGGGCGATTATCATGAATGAAATACAAATTAAAAAATAGTCTCAAGCTTACGGGCATAAACCCCCGCACGTGGTAGAGGTTACGCAGTGAATCGCTTACCTATTCTACCACCCTTGTTCCGACTAAAACCTCTGACGAGCAAAATTGTTAGTGTACGAGTTGGGAACAGGTACGTACACCTTGGCCCCTTAGTCTACTCCCTCACGACAGGAACGGTATTTGCCCGCAACCAGTACCTACGTAAGATTCTTTCCAACGGGCCATTCGTGCTAAAGCAAAAAAATCCGCCGCTGTGGTGTGTCTCTGACCTGGAGTTTTGACGCTGACCACCAACTATAGTGTTCCCGCTAAACACCACGATATTATATGCGTCGTTCATCTGCCATTGCTGACATCGAAGCATGCCCCCTCTTCAAGTCACCACAGATCTCTATCGACCACACCCAACCAAACATAGGGCCGCGATATTTCTTACCTGTACCAGGTACCACGGGGTGTGCGATCACGGTGGGCCATAGGAAGCAGCACCCAAGATAGGCCCAAAAATGTTTTTTATATCCAAATGTGTACACACCATACCACAGTAGAAATTAATTACTATGTCCCCTTGTAGGTTAGCGACTGCCGACGGAAAGAGGGCAAACGTCCCAACTTACTGCGTTGTGTATACGTCAGGTGTGGCCGGAGGTTGGATCAGACTTGGGCAAGTTTTGCTTCGCGGACTACTGTGACGAGAAGTGGGCAGGGCGGCCGATATGCGATGGAACGACGATGGACACAGCTCCTTTTGGTCCTAACCTGGAGTGAGAATACGACAGTTTCACAACTGCATCATCGATATCATAGCTCTCTACTACTAAGCAACAACCTCCTTATCTTACCGTCCATGATTTTACGCCTGCTCAGACGACGAATGGGTAGGAAGTCTGGAACTCTCAAGGGACCATCTACTGTAGGATACATTGATAACCCTACACATGGTCGAGCGTTGCACTGTCATTCTGCTGCTGGTCGCGCTGGAGTACAAACCCCGGCTGGCATATATGTTGCACAAGACGCCGCTGTCAGGTTTCTTCCGTCCTTGAAAGTGGGAGAGCGCGGGTTAACAAAACCTAACACAAAATAGACGAACCTCGACAAGCAGTGGGAATGCCGAACCCCATCCGCGATAAAAAATGTAGAAGAGCACCGCGGGGGGAGAATGGAAGGCACCTGTGACCACGGCTTGCACAAGGCCGCGGAGGTTAGAAGCGTGTTTCGATAGGGGCTGCGAGGCATGCTACGGTAGGGGTGTTGTTCCATAATTTTGATATTTTCTGAGGCTCCTCACTTGAGGAGCTCTACATTTCCCCCCAAAACGGGCTTGGGCAAAAAGGTATACTCTTACCCCGAGGATCAATCCCATGGCCAGGGTGTGAAACGATCAATTGAAAAAACAAACGATGTTGATTGGATAGTCTCTCAGTTGAGAGATCCCGCTTTGGCCAATACGTGCTGACCCTGTCCTATCACGCCTCTTACACGATTTCGCCGAACTACTTCTGACCGACGCTGCTCCCCCGATAAAAACTACCCAGTACAGCTGGAATGCTGTTTTGCATTTTACAGCCTTCCTTACTGTGTGCCTAGGCTACGGGATGGTTCATTAGGTTAATCGTCTACTGTTCTCAGAACAAAGTTTTGGGGGGTGAGGTAGTTGGGCTCCCCAAGTGAGGAGCCTCCGAAGGTTTAGGCGCTACGCCTTACCATGGCGCGTACCAGAAATAATTATTACGAGTTGATCTCGATGGGGGAAGTGCGGAGATGAAAAAAAACTCTAGGTTTGCGCTACATGTGACCGCTGCCAACTGCAACCCCGACCCATAATCGATCGTTCTGACTTCTGTAGGTATCGGTACGTCCAACACGCGCACGCACGTCCTATTGACGGGTCGTTCGGAGTGTACGGGCCGGGATCCTACGTGGAGCATATCAGCCAGGAGTCTCGTTCGAATGCTTCTTCAGCCTTGGAAGGGCTCGAGGTTTGTTTGGCGCTTTGTCCCACCGTTAGAAACTACACAACGTCAAAACTTGCACATATCGGACAGATCACGATCTAGATCATGAGCTAGATCATCGACATCATCCACATCGTCTAAATCCTATCTCTGTCAGTGTAGTGACGCGTGCTATAATAGAGGTTGCACTTTTTGGCGTGTGTTTTTTCAGAATAACGGGTCTCCTTAACCCAAAATCGCCGGGGTGTCATTCTTGTTTCGCAACAAGAAATTTTTGTATGCCTAGGTCACGGGATTTGTTTTAAAGCGGGTTGCCCTTTTAGTTTTACCAAAATCAGTTTGTGGCTGAAGCACAGAGCTCCTACAGTAAAAGCTTCAGAAAATAACTGGTGCACCTCTATCGTAGCATGTGTCAGAGTATGTTGTGCAGGATCTGTATGATACAGACCCAACCAAGGATTTGTGTGCGATTATGCAGTTCGTACGGCTCCACACCAGCCAACATGATCTAGGCCACGCAGGTAATATATACCAGGGATCTGTCTGCCCTGAAGGACAGATCATGAGTGAGGATAGATCTGCTCTGCCAGATGTGTGAAAACGTCGAAACGTATGGGACTATATCTGTACCTTGTACGTATCAACATCCAGCGTCTCGTGGGCATATCGTTATGGGTACCGAGCAACATTGTGGTTCCCCCTCCAACCTACATATCATCCCAGCTGTAAAGCTTAGCCGTACACATCGTGTGCTCTAGAAGCTATGCCGGTAGCGGATTCATTGTGTGTTTGCCCCAAGTCACGACCGGCAATATGTGCGAGCGGTTCCCATGAAACACAATAGCGTCTTTATGGATATCTGAAGCACAGGCGTATCAAAGTAGTGTCTAGACTGTAACCGGGGCGGCATGGTGGGCAGCGCATGCCGCCATTACTTGAAAACGTACAGACGTCCTTTGGGCTGCGACGAAATATTCGCTACCATTTTCGTGAAGCCCCTGCTTTTTCTCCCAAATGCCGCAGACAGTATCACCCAAACCTACCCCAAACTCGTCTTCGTTGCATGATTCCTTCAGGAGGGTGGCTGGATCGACGAAGCCACCCGCGCTCTCGCGCTCGAAATAGACCTACACAGCTTTTCGGCGAGAAAGTTGATATACGTGCGTATACTCGTGGAGCTACCGGCCGAGGGGGGCGTACCGCTGACCCATCCATCCTACAACACCTTCAACACCTTCAATTCCTTTGAGGTTCTACGCGGAATGGTGGTCCGGAAGAACGTAGATGCCGCTTGGTCAGAGCTAGGAAGCGATGGTGGCGGTCTGTTGGGCGATAGGTGAGAGACTTTGTGATTTTTTATAGATATACTTTACAAAGCAATTTCACTGACGCGTTGTAGGATAGGAGTAGCACGTAAAAGCGAGCTTGTTTCTGACTGAGAGGCTCCGCCTCAAGTAAAAAACTATAGAGTATCGTTGGGATCCCAGAGGAGTCAGTAGTTTTACAAATGCGTTCGTTATGTCTCCAGGCCGTCGGGATGCCCTTTCGGTTTCTTTCGAAGCAATCGTGTGTATGGGGAAGAAGGCTGCTGAAGTGAGCGACCGTTAAAACAATATGGGTGCACCCTTACCCTGCCATGCGCGTACACCTGTTGTAATTTATTGCGCCCAAAGTTCACACACGCGAAGCTAAGAAGGGAGGCCACAAAGACAGCTGCAGAAAAAAACAATGCTTTGTTGGAAGAGGTCCTTGGTTGGCACATAGAATCGTTTAGAAAAATGGACAAACTCCCCACCATTTGCAACTTGCGAGGATTTCTCATGGCAAATGTATTAAATCGATGCCCCGCTTCCGGCCACCTTTTTAGACGCACGTACGGTAAATCGACTCTACAGTACAGTAGGATTAAATAAGCGATACCACTCCTCACGAAGCCACTCGCTTTTAAATGCACCGGAGCAAGCGCGTTAGAGCCTGGGCGCGGCCCAGCAAAGACAAGTTTAGACCAACTCGTAGCGAGGAGGTTGGAGGACTGCTGCCTACGGCATGGGGGTGGCATGTACATGATAAGTAGGACACACAACGACGTATGCTGACAAATATATGCAACACAATGGTATTAGTAGCACCCGGGCATGTATCGAGAGGCACAGGCGCCTTGATTTGGGTACACGCAAGGAGGGTGGACTGGCCGGATTGGATATGCCACTTTGTCAGCTCTTGCATTTAGTGCCACTGAAAATGGAGACAAGCATCAGTTCAACTGTTGCCCACCCGTGAACTGCTGTAAGGAAAACTGGAATAGCACTACCGATTCAAGTTGTACATGCCGTTCCCGATTTTCTCACCTTAATACTCTTCTTGTGCACGGTTTTCAACCAACGCGAAGGATGACATTTCAGATCGACTTTGCTCTTCTACTTCTGGTGCTGGTCAACCTTGCCAAAGAGGGGCTGGAACTCAGACGACAGGTATGAACTGCACAATTGGGCTCTGCCATAGCCCAATAATAGCGACGACTAGCCTGTGGCACCTGCGTCCTTCCGACTGCACAGCACCCGCCCGCTATCTTTAGATGTTCGAGCAACTCGTCCTTTTATGGGAGCCGCGTAGGAAGTACATGGCGTTGAGACTTGCACCTGAGCATAACTCGACGAGCCCTGAGCGCGATTAACCAAACATGAGCACCGACGAAGAGAGATCGCACGGCTAAGAATCGACACGTGAACCGAAGCAGACCGGGTGAAAAACGACGGCGATATTACTGTCAGCGCGCAATATCAACAGTCCCGAATCATATTCAGTGGGCCGCAGGGAGTGATGAACACCACTCCAAACCTGGAAGGAGTCGATTCACGGTAGAGGGGCTGCAAAGCGTTTATCAGGTTCTCCTAACGCGAGGAGCTCTATGTACACCACGCCCAAACCCGACGTTGATGACGAACACTATACCCACGCTCAACCCGACGGACAATCCTACCTGTGGGGCACTCATATACCGAACAAGGACGTAATGCCCAAATGGGACCCCGAATTGATTGGCCAGTCCTTCAGTGCAGGAGCCTTGCTAGCCAGAAACGTTTTTGACAAACACTTGTACACCCGCACGGCACGAAGGTGGATGTTAATCCCTCTGGGGTTTAAGATGGGAAACAGGCCGAAAGCGATCGACGGCGACAATTGCAGCATCCTTGACAGGAAGCGACCCCGGCTGTTTGGGTAGCGGGTGCGTTCAGTGTAAAACGGATCTAGATGTTCGATACGCGCGCAGCATGATGCCGCTTGGATTGCCACAAGCTCTTCTTTAACGAATAGCAAAAACCGAATTTTCGCATTTCGCGTTTGTTGCCGCCGTTTTACATTCATTTTTTCCATCTGCTCGTGGTACAAGGGTCCTTACTATTTCCTGGCCGTGGCCAACATCGTCGACGTACTTCTTCTTGTGGGACACGCAACCATTTTCGGCCTGGACATTGGGATAGCGAACGCCCTTGCAGACCTCCATCTTCAAACGGCCGGCGAATACGTAGATCTCAGGCAAGATACACTTCTGTCATTCGTGTTTGCTCGCCTAAAAGCACGAAGTTTGTACTGTTTATATAGGCTAAGGGTGGAATTGCGTTATTAATAGTGTGAGTACTCTGCTACCAGCATACCGTACAGAGACATATATATTTCTTGCACATGTATAGGAAACACATGAAACATCACGGCGTTGATTGTTGGTGGTTTGGGTTCCAAAGTCAGGCTCGCAAAAGAAGGTGCTACACTCAATGACCCAGATTCCCAAATTGCCAATCCCGTTTTGTGGTTTTTGTTCTGGGCTATAACAAAAAGTTGTAATAGCATTGCGCGGACTCACTCATATATGTGTGGTTCAGCGATTTATGATGAAGGGAATATGTTTAACTTTGCTGGGTTGTCCATGTCTCGTCATCCTGAAACCTGATGGAGTCTGCCGTCGCGGCGCACCTACTTCCTGCACCTACTGCTTGCACCTACTGCCTGGACCTACTCCTTGCACCTACTGCCTGTACCTATTGCCTGCACCTACTGCTTGCACCTGCTGCCTGCACCCTCTGCCTGCACCTACGGCCTACACATACCTGAATTCGAGAAACGGGACTGTAGACATGTTTACGATCAATATCAACGTAGCCATTGTCGTGTTTGAAGGCGCACGGTTGATCTCAGGGGGTACAGTCATAAACTTCGACATTAAAAACACCCGCCGCAGTGGGGTGAATAGTTTAAGCTCGCGACGCATGCCACTGTAAGGGTGCACCTGCAGGCGCATCTTACATTTGCTTGTTTAAGTCTCCTTACAGACCAAGGCTACGGCAGGTGGGGGGCACTTTAAAGGGTCTTGGTTTGAAGCGGGCTAGGACCCCACTCGCGCGAGTGAGGCTACCCTATTTGGTTATAAGTCTTTAGTTTTTTATGTTGTGTTTTTAAATAATTCGCGATAAGCACCGCCGTGAAAGTGCCAGTGGGCAAACACCGACAGTGAAAATGGGGGTACCCCCTATACAGCACACCTTGTCGGCACGAGGAGCTCTAACTCTCACCTAAATATTGACGTCGAGAACATCTGCACGTATAGCCCGATTAACACACCCATGGGTGAGGTACAGGTTGAATACAAAGAGCTTGGGTAGGTCCTCAAGTGAAGAGCTCCGTATGTCGCAATGCTTTGGCCCAAGCATGTCATACACATGCAGTATACCGTTTCATGGCTCCCAGTTTGTTTTGGTTCCACTCCTTACTAACCCTTAGAGCAACACCGCTTGGTGTGCTCTGAGAGCATCACTCCGGCACCCGAGCCAAACCCCAAGTGCTAGGGGTCAACCCGTTGCTTCCACATATATGGTGGCTGCCTAGCACGTAGGAATGTGCCCCCGAGTGCGGTATCACACATTCCAACCCCTGCCGAGAGCGTTTGAAGCCATAGGGCGAAGAAGTCCGTAGCAGATTTGTTTGAGCAGAGGAACCTCCACCGAATGGAAGGTCTGTAGGCAACGAGCACGCGCACGAGCAAGATCTCAGCGACGAACAGATCCGACGCACAGTGGTGTACGGTGTTACATCCGCCTGTTAGACCAACTAGCAGATGCGATATAAGTATCAAACGGCACCAAACAAATTGTCCAAAGCATTGTTTACTCCATGGTTAAGGTATGCGTCCTAACGCATGCATACAGCTCCAGCGGCGATGATATTCTGTGTAATGGAAGGGTTGGCTCACCGTCTTCACCTACTTAGGGATGTGTTTTCAGCGTTTTCTCCAACTTGGTTCAAAATTCGCGGACGTTCCACATTTCAAAGGCCGTCTGAGCTATTCTCTAGTTTGGTTTTGAATTCGTGGTCATTTCATGTTTCAAAAATGCTGTTTAACCACGTATCCAGCCTGGTGTAAATCTTCAGGTCGGTGCATCATTTAAACGCCGCGTACCCGATTCTTCAGTTCGGTATAACGTCCAGGTCGGTTCACAGTTTACACGCTGTTTAATATTGTTTTCAGCATTTCAAACGCCCCAGCACTTATGGATGTGCCCGCTGCGTCGAGCAGACCTGCGGCCGAGCTAGCGACGGAGAGACGACAGTGGGTATCAACCATGGTGCTTCTTGTGTGGATCAAGCTCATGAACCCTCTCCAGGCAGTGTTCCAGGACTTTTTCTTACTCGTCAAGATGATCGCTCTCATGATAGGTACGTGAGGTCACCAATAATCCGAATACGCACTTGCAATACTGCTCTTCAGGCAGTACTTCAAGACTTGCCCCTACCCACCAAGATGATCGCCCTCACTATAGGTACGCGAGGTCAATCCGGATCGGCGCTTGCCATGTTTATCAACCTCGTCGGGACTTCACAGAGAAACAAACGTCGCGACAAACCATATCGGTGGCACCATGAGCCACTGCTTGATTAGGGCTTGCCGCGTTTGTTTGTGGTCCGAACTATGTATAGTGCAAGGAGTCGTACTACATGTATGTCCTACGCGTACATGTTGCTGGGCGTTCTCACCTGCTCGTAACCGGTTGGTAAGGCCGGACCCATCCAATGCTCGGTCGCGGGTGGACTGGACACCCCCTGTTCGAGACCCTACCGTGTAGGACGCAACAAAGCACACCATCCCCTCGGACGCACTTCCAAACTGGGTTTCTCGACAAAGGGAAGGGTGCAGCCACCGAGCCGTACGTTTATGGACAGGTCCCGACAGTGTACTTCCAGCGCCATCATTCTGGCTGTGCGTGCCCACCTGTACCGGCTCGGAAACTTGTCCCATGGGGGCGCGTTATCTTGGGTAGAATACGGGCTAAGCGTCGTTTGGACCGTCAAACCTCACGCAACGTCGGCGAAACGTAGGTCGATCCACGCGACAGACATTTTAAGCGACGGCAAATGAACAACGACACAAACCCCACACAATGTAGACAAATCAGCACCTTGCGGTATTTCAGGTGTTGACCACGAAAGGTGATTAGAAGCTATGTATTGTGCCTGCAGTCTTCTGGGAACTCGAAAGTCAAGGGGGTCCCGTCTTCCCGAGTACCTGTGGGTCGCCAGTGTAGGCATACGACAATATAAGTTGTGAGAATTGTGTGGTTCGATTTTATCGTTGCTGCCGTGCCGGAAGCTCGGTATTTTCTTTGTTTGTCGGAGTGACCGTGTGGCTTCGGTTTGGTCGTTGGTGACAAATGTCGGGGCCATTTGCGTTCGCCATGATGTTATCGAGTATGTATCCCGATAGATACTACACTGCCCACATCCTTGTGGTATTGGCTGGTGAAGAGGAACGTATCAGTGCTTGACTGCTGAAGAAAGAGGACGAATGATAAGATCCATCCAGGTTCACTGCCCATGTTCCCATGCCGTGACCGGTCCTAAATAACAACGTGTAAAGGGGAACCGATTTGCGTGCGGCGAGTCCCGGTAGGAATCCATCAGTACTGCTGTAGCATCACACAACATCGCGTTAACCCCTTAGGAGCTTGACGGAGAAAACACTGTCGAAACATCAGCGACGATTGTGGCATCGATCAGGTGAAATCGCTCGGGGTGCAGACTTAGCGGGTGTGCCGGAGCTGCAATGAACGGAGACCTCCGACACGTGCTCGGCATGGTGGTAGTCGTACCCCCACGTTCTCCCACCAGACTATTGATAATAACGCATCTGACATACGTTAGGTCGCCGTGCCTGGGTCACTGTGTCATGACCACACCCTGCAGACCACTACTGCGGAAACAATATACATATCAAACCGGATCCGGTAGACCAGCGCCGTGGAAAATTGTACAGCTGTTGAAGATCCGTGAATATCATCTACGTGATCTGTTTAGTGATATTCTGTGTCCGCCGTGCACATCATTGCGTTAATGGAGAAAACGCGTGCGCTCTACGTTTACGAGCGCAAACACGAGGTAGACGAGTTACTGGGTTGCAACACTCACTGTTTTACGCGTGACGAACGCTTTTCCAGGCAAACTGGTGAAGAGCTTCTTGCCTTTGCTCGGCATTATCTACGTGGCTTGGGCGTTCGCGAGGTACGTCAGTATGATGAACGGGTTTCATAAACATATGATCATATCGTTCAAGAGATTAATGCTATGTTGAAGAGACTGCTCCTGCTAATTCTGTAGAAACTGGAAGCATGCCGTCACGAGGTTGGATGTCACGCCGATGTGTAGCGAGTAAGACGTGAGCGCACTATCCTCGAATACCACGGCGCCTTTCCTCGTTAGGAACGATACCCACCCACATTAGTGTGCTGCCAGTAGACACCCACCATTCGGCAATACTACAGCGTACAAACACTAACGAACATCAACGGCCTAAACGAACAAGCCGTTCTTGGTCTTAGACCAGGTACACTCTAGTGAAACCCACAGCGCTAAACTTGTAAGTCGTCTTTGTTGTTATGGGGCCATTTAAATGAGCTGCCCTGTCGGTGTGCACTGTCTGTTCGCCAAGGTACACACTACTCGGCCAGATCGAGTCTCTGATGCAAAGCATTGCCTCTACGCTGGCCACCCAGTACCCAGAGACTCTCGGAGAGTTCACCTTCGATGATATAAGGGAACAGGAGCTCCATCAGACGTGGAGGTGAGTAAACATCGATCAACTCTACAAGCAGGGAGAGTGCTGAACCGTCTGCGCGATACAATGATGGCACGTCCCGAGGGAGCGTAAATGCGACACCTGTAACCATGGCTTGCCCAGAACGCCGCTGAGGACAAAACCTCGTATGAGTTGAGCTGAGTTCGATGCGTATCAACGAGTAGTGGGAGGAAACTTGTGCACGATTTGGGAGTTGACAAAGGTTCGACAAACTAATGTTTGAAGCATATCTGACTTTAACCACCGAGCCAAACCCTACCCCGAACCCCGATCGCCTGGGAAAGTTCTCGAAATGAAGATAGGTCAAAGAACTAGTGTGGAAAATCAACCATGTTGTCGAAACTGGGCCAAGTCGTAAACTCTAGCTTCAATGCTGAACCTTCTGCGCGATAAAAACCGAAGGCACGTCCTGCAGGAGGGAGGAGACAACATCGTCACTCATGGCTTGTCCGGGAAAGACCGCAAAGGGCCAAGTCCCTTACGAGTTGGGCTGGACAGTAAGAGCGATTCTAACCCAAAACGAACCCATGACTCTTATCAACGCAGCAACCATTGCCATCGTATCATATGGTGGGAATGGGAACGAGTTCCACATAGAGTGAGCAACGACAACATGCAGTTGAATACGCCTTGCGTTTCTTCTCAAAATTGGGCAGGATCGCCCATAGAAGGAAGGAGCACGGTGACTGTGCAGGACCGAGTTGCGCAGAGAGCCAGGCCCTGAACACCGCCGTTATGTTGCTAGGTCCCCATGCTATGCCAGAACCCCCTTCGCAATGTGGTTGAAATGGTGTCTCGGGGATGTCGTGAGTGACATTTTGTGCAACTGGGAAAAAAGAGGGCCCACTAACACTTGGAAGTTTGACATCTATGCGTAGCCCTGAATGAATCGAAAGGCCCACCAGTCAGTTGAAAGTTTGAAAGTCTACAACCCGAAACACGAAAGGCATATCGACCAGCGAAACGATAGCACTACATCTATGTACAACACCATTTGTTTTGCGAATACAATACGAAGAACCGCAGACCGTCGGTCTTCGGCGAGTTGCTGGCCAGCGTTCCCGTGTGGGGGATTATTTCCTATATTGCAATGTCTGTTTGCATCTTCTGGCCGAACTCTGTGTACTTATTGTTGCGCCTTTGCAAATGTCTAAACCCATATTGTATCCAATCAAGTGATATCCGTCTTACACATGCCCGTACAGGTGCCCTGCACACTTATGGTTATCAAAATCGCTGACTTCCATGACTCATGACCACATCTAGCGCACATCGGACAGATAATCCGATTTCAACGTCATGATCTAGATATTTCAGGGCAGATACGTATAATGATTTGTAGGATCCAGCTCACGTTGCTGGGTGTGACCCGTACAACCGGCAGGATCTATAACACGTTTCCTGGATTGGATATGTACTGTACAGATCCTGTGCCTATGACCAATTCGTTGTTTTGTATTTCGTCCACTGCCTTAAGCTAATTGATGGAACCAACCCCCCGCCTTGAATATGCCGACGACGGGACAGGTACGCTTTCACAGCGCTTTTTACACTGTTGGTGGTGGTGGTGATGCTCAACCTCTTGGTTTCATTGCTCAACGATCTGTACGAAGAACTCAAGACCCTGGCCAAAGCTGATTGGTGCAGAGCGCAGGTGGGTCATACAGTGGTAGGACACCAGTGCACATCAATATGTGACGAAGGGGGATAGCGGTGTCGGTACCGTGTTCATTGACGAGGTGATACCCACAGGTAAGCAGTGAACCCTCATTCCCCTATGGTACTGAACCGCTCTTGGGGAAACATGTCAAACCAATCACCGCGGCCATAAATAAGCAGAGTAGAAACTACTTCCAATCCAAGTGAAAAAAAAAATGAACACCCCTAACAGCATCAACCCCGGAGGGTTCCCCTGACTCCCTCCCGCCCGTAAATGCCTCGTATGCTGTGTTGAGATGACTGGCATTGCGTTTCGTTCGTCTCCCCCCCCACCCGACCGCTGTGTGACAGGCGACAGCGATATACATGAATGCTCGGTGGCGCAGTTTGCGGCGGGAAGCTATCCATCAGAAGAAAAGCAGGTACCCTATATCCATGGACTTCCAATTTATGCCTACGACAAACAGGATATATACACGAAACGTCAATCTGTAGACATAGAGAGGAGTTCTCCTTGGACCACAGCTTTTGTAATGTTCGGCTTACGCCGCCTGCGTAGCGAGACACGGTGTGGTTGATGTTGACTTACATATATGGCGGTAGGGGACGTATGGTCGGTACCATATTGATTGTGCGGATGTAAACCTAGGGGTCCTCCGGCACAACATGGTTGCCAACCTTGGGACGGTAGGGTTAGTACGCCCGTGCCGAAACGCCTCTGTCCGACCGGGCTCCTCAAACAAGGAACTATATCCAGCGAATTTGGAGCCTCAACTCGTGATATACGATATACTTGGTTTTATGCGCCTAGCCCGTCGGGTTGTCCGCCGGGTTGAAGATGCAGAGTGGTTTCAGGATTCGGGTTCTGGTGAGCTATAGAAGCCGTCAAGTGGGGTGCCTCAAAAACGCCTAGGTGCTATATTCACACCCGTGCCGTAGCATGCGTCCCGACTTCTCAAGTATCGCAAGGCGTTCGATCGCGAAAGTGACGCCGCGTGCCCAAAAACAAAACAGGGCGGAACGCATGCATGCTGCTATATCTCGACACTTTATAGGTCAAGCCCCCGCCCCCTGTCGAGAGTCAGCGACAACGGCCGCCATGACGAATATACGGAAATTCTACTCAAGTTTTCACGCAGACCAGTCAACCCCACAAATCAATGTGCTGCTCGTACTTTGTTCCCGGGCACTCGAAACGAACCGTGCGGACACGTAGAGTAAATATTCCCTTCTCATATCGTGGTCCAATATTCCAAACATCCGTTTGTTGCTGATGAGGCGATCGCTCATCAGTCCTAGTGAGAGGAAACCGAGCCTGGTGAGCAATACGGCCTCTACGTTCCCATCGCTTCCACCTTCCAATCTCTTCAACGCCCACGTTTTCCTGCTGTGCGCAGCAAAGCTAGTGGCAAGGCTGGCGGCCGTAAGCACCTCCCGGACCAACCCCGAAGGCGCGGGGATTCTGAGGTGAATAATCCTTGAGATACCCGTACAAAAAGAAACACCACACACCCCCTCTGACGACGTTCCAAGATCATTTTCTCCACAACAGACAGGGTGCAAACGCCAGGCGAGGCGTCTATGACAACATCTCGACGAGGGTTTCCTAAGCCACCATCTTCGTGGTGTGTGCCTTCCTTCTTATGGAGAAACTTGGCCTCGACATTCCTCACACGGGGGTTGTGTTATCCTGTGTGTTATACCATGGTGACTGTTCATGGATTGGGCTTACTTAGCACTTGACAAGTGGCTTGGCGATAATATGGAAGGCCACCGAAGCGCGTATGTTCAAACGTTATCACATCTGGATACACGCATGACTGGTGACGGTGCTATGATCGTCACATGAGAATAAGGAGAGAGACGACCTTCCAGACGCTTAAGAGGGCAGTCATCGCGTCACTATGTTATTCAAAGCGTCGCCTTGCTTCTGTCACTGAATTTCGCGATTTCAATGAAACCAACTGTGTATGGCAATACTGTAGGAGATTAATGGAGTCGAGACATTGGAGTATCAGACTTTCTACGGCTTCCTCAGATGCCCCAAAACAAGAGCACAGCTTGAATAGAGCCGAACCCGCACTCAAACCTGTCTGCCTGCTTGCCTAATGTTCGTTGCGGCGTCTTCTCGCTAAACCCGAGACCGTCCACCGCTGCGCCAAGCGTCTCAAAACAAGAACGTAGCTCGCGTAGGGCTGACCCGCGTTCAAACCTGTCTACTTGCCAGTCTGTCGTTCGGTGAGCCGTCTCTCTGGTAACACCGAGTCGTTCCATTTTGCAGGAACGAAGTAAGTGCAACATATCACAGGCCCATACTGAAGGACCTAACTGCAGGGATTGCGTTTTGTTTCATCGCGTGCTCGGTATTTGCTCCACTTAAATAAGCGGTTTGGCCATCGACGCGTCTATTGATGAGTGCAACACGCGTTGTCCTGCTAGTGCGTCATCGGGGTTGCACGTTTGCCAAGAGTAGTGCTTCAAAACGCACATATGCAAGTATATATTGTATGATTTCATTGACCCACCCAGTGGGACGATTAATGCGTGCCGTAAACATGGCTTCGTGAGTTTGAACCCACGCACGCCCCTGCTTATGGTATACCTGATATATGTCGGTCTTTTCCCTGGGGTCATCTACGACCGAAGGGTCCGCCACCCCCTTGGGAGCGTCTTCGGGCAAAGGTTGTCGCCTTGGGACAAGAGCATCTCGAGTTGTTTGGCGAACCGGAGATCCCGAACGCGCGAGAGCTGCATTCCGTCACCGGCGCCCTGGATCGGTGGAACCGCGAAGCCGCAGAAGCAGCCTTAAAGGTGATATCTGCGAGTCTTGTGCTAAACCAACTATGGTGACCCATATACCCCGGTGCCCCTTCAAGAAACGCCTGCTACGATAGGGGTAGCTTCAATAGCACGTTTTGACCAAACTGGCGCTGGGAGCTGACTGGTATCCTCGACTGAGGAACTGCACAATATAGCCGTTGGAATCAAAATCGTGTTTTCATGGTTTTTCTTTGAATACGATCGTTCATCGGGTTGAGCATGCCAGGTACATTGTTTTCGCAAAGACGGTAATCGGGTCAGGTACAGAGGGCTCTTCATAACAGGATCCTCAGACAAGTTTAGGAGCACCCTTACCATAGCATGTGTCCTACGGGGGTTTCGTGCATAGAGGCGTGCTTGGGTAGGAGTTGCACGTTCGATCCCAACCACTTCTCATTGATTTGATTGGAGGAATTCACCAACCGACGAACTGCCCGTCACATTTGTATTCGATGTGCATTTCACAGTTTACGAGTTCGTTAGGTACCTAGCCCATGGAAGCTTACGTTCAGGAGTGAAGACGGCTGTTGGGTGATGTATTATACCGTAGAGCTCCTTACGTTAGGAGCCTAAAAAAGGTAGGTTGTTATCCCTGCCGTAGGCACGCGCCCGAGTATAAGGCAATGCCCTCAGAGGAGGTCGATCGCACCATTTGCGTGGATACTTCGAACGTATCGCGTTGTGAGATCGCCTTGTCCAACAGGTCATTCGTGGGGGTGGTTTGGTCCAGCTGCCAGTCCGACTGCGATTAACAACCGTATTCGATCGGTTCTGTATGAAAAATGTAACCCATGCGTTGGAAAGTGTTCCCCAGTTGGACTGCAAACTAGTACCGAGAGCTGTGTGCGACGATTGTTGTTCTACTGTATGCGTTTGTGTAGCAATATATTGCGTTGTCTTTTCGTGTGTTGATGAATACGTGACACGTTCACATTGTCCGAGGTACATCGTCAATAATAAAGAAGCTCGCATATATTAAAACATTACTTAGTTTCCACTGCCGAGGCACACGATAATACGACCACTTCACACTAACTACACAACTAAACACCCATGCTCCTACTGTGCTGCTCCAACTGCGGTGCTGATGTGATGATGTGCTGTTGTTTGGCAACCCATCGGGCACCATGCTACACAAACACCATGGACCTATACACATCAAATTCATATATTTTAGGAGACGATACCATCTGGTTCCTAACTTTTAATAGTGTGTATACCCCCGCTTCACATCCCAGGGGGAAGCCTCCCCTCTCCCGCCCATCGAAGACCTCCGGACCTTGCGCGACCTGGTCAAGGAGAACAGCTACGAAACCATTTGGACTCTATTAAAAGGGAATATTCTCGTGGCGTTGGCTGGCGTGATCGGGGCTGACGGTCGCCCATTCGTTAACGGTCACACGGCCTCAGCCAGCCAGGGCAGGCGTTCGCCACTACAGGTGGGTATTTGACCGGGTGAAAATGGTATACTAAGAAGTACCGACACAACCGTGCTACGCCAGGGGTAGCGCCCGATGTTTCTGACCTAAGCAGCTCCAAACCTCACCCGAGAACAAACTATGTGGGCTAAGTTCGGTACACAATCCCATGGGCGGGGTGTCCAATGGGTCATAATTTGAAGTACACACCAGATCCATATACAAATATATATATATATAATATATATGTATAATATATATGTATATACTTCGTATAATATATCGGTAGTAATTCGCTAGTTGGGGACGCCAGTCAGTGAAACATTGCCGGGCTAAAACGTGAAGCCCCAATCCTAACACGAGCGGATAGGGCTTTCCTGCAGCGGATAACTGAGGAATCCTGTTCCAACGTCAGCCCTAGCAAGCAACTCGTCGAGAGCGCCTGCTGTTGGGAAAAATTACTCTTAATATTTATAACTAGTAGCTGGCATGTGACCAAGGGGGCCTGGGAAAGGATGCACTTTATCGAGAGCTAAGAATACATCAGTAAGTGCATGCATGAGCAAGACAACCACAATGGCCTCAAAACGTGAGAACGTGTCCATAGAGCAAAAATATCGTGGTGCATTGTGGGTCAGGGTTGGAGAGGGTATCAGCAACAGTGACGACAGCATAGTCCTGGCGGCACCGTGGACACTGACGATCATGCCCACGCTGTCGATTATCAGGCGTCCTGGAATAAAGCTCACCATAGATCCCGGGGCGAGATAGTGCGTGATGCGTTCGCGAGGGCATGGAGATGGGTCCTGTGGCTTACCTCTGCGTTTTCTTCTTCGGCGATGGAGAAGCGGCAACGTTGGATTGATGCCAGGTAAGGGGTTACGATAAATGGAGAGGTCATTATACCGCCATCAGACTCAGACTGTACGTCTTGAGTAAAGTGAGTAGCTACGTTAGACGGCCACCGAAACAACAGGGACATACTTCGAGTTACTCGAAGCGTCCAGCGTAAGCCGTCCACTAACACCCACCAGCTGACGACAGTGGCAATAGTCCTGCTTCACTATTAAGAGTTCCTAGCGACAAACCTACGATCGTTACACGGCCTCCTTACAGTGCAAGGCCCTCTCTGGAGCTGCGTGAAGCCGAAGATCTGAAGCATGATCTCCGCGCCGTCCGACCAAAATTCTCCGTGATTTTTCGGCTGACCAGTCACGAGGCAGACCAACAGGTCACAAACCAAACCAAATGTATTACTGCACATGCCTTCCACCAGCGCACACAGTTGACAATACCTATCAATACTCACCGGCGCGAGTTCCTAGCGGGAGCCGCCCTATCCTACACCCAGGGGATTTGACGTCGGAACAGTGTTTGCCGAACATACATCATAAATGGGGAGGGTGTCTACCGAACATACATCTAGGCTACGTAGGGCGTGCGTCCGTTCCTCATTACACCGATTGTATCCGTTTATGCCCAACCGAAGACGTGGCCGGTGACCTACATGACAGGTTGTAACAGGGGTCATGTCTACTTGAGCCTACGAAACCGTTAGTTGTCGCAGACCTCTGCACTCAAAACCCGCAAACCAAGAGTCACAAAATGCAAATTACCCCCCCCCCCACTGCCATTCTGTAAGAAATTGAATGATAGAATGGGAACCATGATGGAGAAGGAAGAAAACATT
>JAYJME010000749.1:0-19944 GCA_036873775.1 Costaria costata | reverse complement strand
AGACGGTGTCAGGTACCCCCCCCGCCTCTGCCGGGAGGCTCGCAGTTGAATAACTTGACGTGAGGTGTCTGATTTGTTTTTTCGGGCCCCCCTGCTCGGGTAGAACTGAAGTCGTCATTGCGCTCTGTTGCAGGTTGATTGAGGTCGTGTTTTGTCCTCGTACTTAATTGTACTGCTGTATCTGGTATATCGTAAGCAAACAAACATCTGCATAGCTGTGTGCGTACTCGTACATGGAGACTTCCAATCGCAATGTATTCGCCATGGCACTGTCGCTGCCACTGACGCTACCACTCTAGCGGGGCAGTACAGGACAGGAATAGCTCCTACTTACCAAACACACCCACTCACCCGCCCACCCCGTTCCACCCATTCACCAAATCACCCACCATCCCACCCCTGAACCCGTCAACATGCACTCACGCACCCTACAACCCAATCACATATCCACCCAGTTCAACATCACCTACACGCATACGCCCTCTACCATCCCGGGGATCGAGCGACTGCTGTTGTTGTCGTTTTCGCTTTTGCTGTTGCTGCTGCTGTAGTGCGTTTTCTATACGTACTGCGTGATGTGCCAGGTATGATTCGGCAATGTAGAGCGCCTGTTATGTGCGTAATTGTGTGTGCATCTACCATACCTGATATACCTATATGTACATGCTGCTGTACCCGGTATGCCTATCGTGATACTGCTGTAGTTGCTGACGTAGGCAAATTTCACATAAGGCTCTATTGCTGTACAAGCCTGGTCTAACTATGTCGCGTGGTATACCTGGTATGACACCGCAGTCTCATAGCGTACGTTGGAAACAATACGCACGCAACAACCGCGGTACCCAGTGACGTAGAAGCCGGGTAGATATGAAGAAAAAGACGGGAATGAAAATTCTCCGGAACGGTGATGACTCGATACCATCCTCGCTGAATATCATCACCGTATTTCATAACCCAATCCTGGGGAGACTTAACCCCGTTAGAGCCGGAAACGGTTTTGGGGGACAAACATACTTGGAAATAGTGTGCGATGCTTTTTTGGGTAGTGAACGGGTTTACATAGACCCCCATAAATTGATATCGCCTAAAACTATGTGAAAGAACGCTACGTTCCCAGGGATAGCTACTCCTTCCCGGTAATTGACGAAGTCCTCCTTGGCAGAGCGCTTTTGGACCCCCCCCCACCTCGCTTTCTGGGTGTGGTCACGGCGCGCCATTTTTATTCGGGGACACCGTGGGCTTCCTTGCGCGGTGGGGTGGGCAAGGCCGAGATGCCTCCAGAGTTCTGGTTGCGCTCGAGACAGCCGGTTTTGCGCGGAGCCCACTTAAAGAGCAATCTTTTTGAACGTCCAAAACGACATCACCACCACAATCTCTCGTAGGAAATACTAAACATAAGAGTTTCGAAGGGATACATCGCCACACGTTGATAGTCTTGATGTCTGTGTGTCTGCTGTGACTGTCTGTTGTCAGAACGTGCTCAACAATTCCTACCAGGTTCCCTTCCGTGAGCCTGTCCACGACGTCATGTGTCTGGAGGGGTCCCAACGCGTCCGGATGGTGTTGATTGTGTTGGAAATTCAATTGGAAAATGTCGAGGCACAATCTCCTGACGAGGTTAACTAACGCAGCGTCTGACGAGCTGCTGTTTTCGTTCTCGGCGGGAAGCTTTGGACTCGCTCGGGTCCAGCGCGTCTTGATGATCTACACCGAACGACTTCCCCAAGAGGGAGTGTCATCCCCATTCCGCCCTCCTGCTTAGTACATACAACCCCGGCGCGACAACGCCTCTTTCTTGATATGATACCCAATCCCCCTCTGTTTTGTTCGTCACGTTTAATGGCGGAGCGTCTACGGGCAAAAGCTATAACCTGCTGTGACTGTCTGTATTCTTGTGCCCAACAATCGCGATTTTGCCAAATTCTTGAATGCGAGAGCTGTTCGATTTGCACAAACCAGGCATCCGTGCGATGGGCTATCCCGTCGGGTTTGTTTCGTCGCAAGTCGCGAGTTCGCCGTGGTCGCCGTGCTGCTGTGTTTGTTTGTGGCGTTGCAGCTGTGTGTTGTATGTATTCGGCGCAATTCGTATTTCTCGTTATCCTTTGATCGCACAGTGTCTACTGAGAACACGAGGCTGGCTTGTCTGGCCTACACTCTGCTAGAGATGAAGCGAGTTTTTATCTCTTGGCAAATATTCCTCTTCACAACGGGGTGCGTGCACTCCTGCGTTTTTTTATTTTTCATTTGGTCTGATGTGTACATACGTTTTGTAGAGTATGTACCTTTGGTAGTTTTGAATAATTAATTGCGACTTGCGTGAGCTGTACCCCACGGATTCCCACTAAACCGGAGTGTACAAATCGGGGCAAGCTTTGCCTAATGCGTGGGACTTGTTTCGTCGCATGTTGTCTCGAGTCGGCCGCAGTCGCCGTGATATTGTGTCTTTGTTGGTTTTAAGATCGCTGTGTGCTTTTTGTATGCGGCGCCGGTGTCCTTTTTTTCTGGATTTCGAACGCACACGCCCTACGCGAGTACGATGAGGCAACCTTGTCTCCTTTAACAGTCTAATACTGCAAGTACCGTATGCCTCAAGCCTACCTTGTCACCTCGTATAATATGACACGTCCTTATTCAAATGACACGCATTGCTTTGGCCCTGACGTTGCTTAAGGGGGCGTTTCTAGATCGATTAGGAGATCCTGAGGCAACGATTGGTGTTACTTATACACAGGTATTTACAGGTAAATACATTGGGTGGCAGGTAAACTATTAATATCGTCGTAAGTACGGACGTCCTTGCCCCCTACTATGGCACACGTGTTGCGGGTTATGGGCCCCCCCTAGTTAGCCCCCCCCCCCCTCCCCTACCCCCCTTCATATACACATGTGCACAGCAGGGAAATCATCACGTCTTCCAAAGCCCCCACAATATGCTATAGGGCACACAGCAGCAGAGCAGCAGCAGTTACCACCTGACCTTTTTTACGATGAGTTCGTGCTGGACACATCCAAACCCGAAAAATGTGTTTTTGGGCGACGGTGGCAGATTTACAGGTGGTCTACAGATGAAACAGTAGCACGTATATACATATGATACCAGATACATACGTTTGTATTACGCGCGCTGTGTTATGACACTCGGAGAAGAAATACTTCATCGGGCTATTTTCCAGGCTGTTTTTCTAGACGGGGAGAGTATTAAGCATACAAACGAATGCCAGTAATATGTACTACAACTGTCAGTAGACAACATAAAAATAGCAACTACAACAGCCAGAAGGTGTCATCAATGAACGGCCAATAATATATAAAGTACGGCAATGGCTGCACGTACGTACGAGATTCCCATCTAGATATGTACGATAGATATACTGCTGCAGCTTCCCGAAATGTTGAGGATATCTAGCTGCTCAGTTCATCTTTCAACTAGCCACTATAAAACAGTAGCAATAATATTGAGTGTGAAAATAAATAAATAAATTACACCAAGCGCGTTATGAACACATAATGGGCAATACGAAAACTGCTAAGATTTCGGAGACTGCACAATAACTTATACTGCTGTTGTTGATTTGCATAAACAAAACTATGTTGCTCATGGCTTATATGGCCAACAACGCCATTGGCGACGAGCGTGTTTTAATTTATTTAGTTTTGGTATTTTCCTGTTTTTGGTCCAAATTAGAGAGTTTTTACTTGTTTTGGCGTTTGACCTACATATATTACTCACAGTAAGTAGGACAGGACGATGGCACCTATACTACAATTTTAAATATAAAAGGGAAACGGGATTGAAAACCACCTGTTAGACTTCCAAGCAAATATGAAAAGAGACATAACAATGCCGGGGGCTATTGTGCTGAGGTTGGTATAGAAAGCACCCAATCTCTAATATCAAATCCAGCGTGGTTCTGCTGATGAAGAGTGCGATATGATAGATCAACAATACGCACTAGTGTCACCAGGAACATACACGCAGTACGTACGTACGTACGTACGTATGCGTTTTACTTTGGCATTTCCACCCCCACTTGAAGACAACCGAAAGAAGCTGGCGAAGAACAAGTGAAGGTCGCCAGAGTTGTATCAGTGCCAGTCATTGGTACTCAGTTAATTTCTCGCGAGAATCAGTCATTTTGAATGACCCAGTCTCTGGAGTACCTCGACCTGAATTGAATGAGTACTATCAAGCTCCTGGAGTACTTCAGCCTGAAATGACTGACTAATTGCTAGTGCCCGCAGTACTTTAGCCTCAAATGACTGGGTACTCGCGAGTGCATGGGGTAATGGGAGTCATTTTGACTGGTACTGGGTGGTACTGGTACTCTGAAGTCCTTCGGAAACTTGTGTAAACCAACATGAGAGCTTGGCTGGTCCACCTTCCGAAAAATGCAGGGCAGCAGCAGTGATGCGTAAGACGTGACTGTCTGGACACTATGGTGTCTGGATAGTACAGGATTACGGCAGCAGAAGATACTTTGAAGATAATAAGTGCTCGCTTGGCTAGTTCGCTGCGTTGTGCCGTCGTTGGCTAGTCACAACAGGGCTATGCTTCTTTCGTTGTACTTCGTATTCTGTTGTTTTTCGAACATTGTTGTTTGTTATTTAAGTTTCGCATATGATTTGTCATAAAGGTGCATCACGAAGCAAGCATTGCTGAGTGAAATTGAATAACACGGAATTCCGCGCTAATTTTTTTTGTGGCACAGTCTGCCCTTCGCGGTGTTTAGCTTGGTTATTTAGTTCAACACGACTTGGCATTTTCCATACGACCAAAGCAAGCCACGTTATCGTGGTCGGTGTCGTCAACTGATTCCGTAATGAGAGCTATCCTTCCCGAGAGACAGGGTTACCGGAGCAGCCACAGCGCGAGGTCCAAGCGCCCCTAGCACAGAGTAAACCGCTCGCGGCGCCTTCAAAAATATTACGGCTGTCATCCCTCGGTGCATCCCAGACCACAGAAGACACAAGGACCGACCAGCCTACCACTTCGGTCACACGTTCGATCGCTGTAACCCCGTCGCTGCTGCCCGCGTGTGGTTTCGGATCTTTGCCAACCGCCAAAGACACCCCAAGAGTGGTAGACTCTTAGCCGGTGCTGCCAGAACAAACACTTCGCTGCGGCGTACCTGTCAGCACGCGGGCCGTAGCTCACCTCATTGTTTGGTGACGTTTTCGCTGACCCAGAAGACCATTCGCGGGGGCTTTAATTGTACATAAGAAGGCCGTCGCCAACCGAGTTTGTCATACCTCTGCGCGTACCACACCACACGGGCCCCGAACAGTTTACGACACCGCTCAGAAGTTCGATCACAGTATTCCCATCGTTGTTTCCCGCTTGTGACTTCGGATCTGGGCCAGCCACCAAATACATCTCAAGCGGGATACTCTTTTAGCTTTATGCCGGCAGAAAAAAACAATCGCTGGCCACGGCGCGCCTGTGCCGACGCGGGCCGTAGCTCGCCTCGTTGGTTCGTGACGGGTGTTCGTTGACCGTTGAGCGGTTTTCGTTTTCTTGACAAATACCGTGATCCTCGGTAGGGTCCGAAGTCGTATTTTTACAAGAGAATATTCAATTGCGATACTGCTCGTTCAATTAGCACGGAATATGTTTTTCGTTTGTACGGGCCCTAACTAATAAATATATATTCACGATTCATTGTTTCTTTGCATGGAAGAATGTCACGATTCGTCACGTTTACTTGTAAGGGTCGGTTCTAATGATCCGCACTATATTTCGTTTTCACAAAAGTCTAGGTACCTTTTCAATCCTTTTGGTAGATTATAACCAGCACGTTCTTCGGCTGGCTCGCAAGCCATCGTCTTGCCGGCACAGAACCGTCACAACTGCAGCAGCAGTGGTCGCGGAAACCTTCCGTGGTCCCACTGTAGTTGGTTTGACTCGTAGGCAGGTGTCGGTGATAGAGGAGTGAAACCCATCACGGACTCCTCCGCTACAACCCCCATGGTGACAAACCCTTAGGCTACTGACCTCGGCGAAATCAGTCGGTCTGCTATTTCGGTGCGGTTATTATGTTATATAGACTAAGGCTTTAACGAGCCGAAGTTCAAACGCAGCGTGATAAAACAGCTGCGGGATTTTCTGTTCCGATCAAACCTTTAGATATTGAAGTGAGCCGGAAACCCTGGGATGGGGGGTGGATAAGATCCTGCCTGTCAATAAGGGATGCCCGTACGAGTAGGGCCATTTTGAAATCAGACCAGTCAATGCAGTAGTTTTGTTTTCCAGGGGGGTGCACATGGTCAAACCTAAAATATATATACTTCGTATAGGTTAAAGCTCCAAAGAAACAAGGTTAAAGCTCGGCCAAGCCGATCAGCCCTGACCGTCTGTAAATATATGGAGCTAGAAGGGAACCCCCTGTAGCAGGAGTCAGAAACACGGGACACAGAGCCTGGACAAGCCCAAGGCAGACATCGTCGTGTAGACGAAGCCCCTTAAGAGTTCACCGCAGCCGAGAGCGCCATTAACAACCGCAGCCGAAAGATAACAAAAAAGTCCTCGCCGCCAGAAAAGGCATTTCAGGCGTGTACGTCAATACCAAGATATTTGTCAGCTACAAGAAGCTGTGTATTAATGTGCAGTTAAAAACCCGATATATAGTTTGTTTGTGTTGCCACGTTTGACACACATTTGTACCAGGCGTTTGTTAGGATTGTGTTCCGTACCCGGCAAAAGGTACATACATATCATGGCTGGAGAACCAACATCCGGATCACGCCTTTGCATGGGTATGTACATGCGGTACTGCATGGTGCATTAGCACAGCCTGTTCCGGTTGTGTAGCCCCGACAATCAGAGCAGCAGTCTGGGAATAGAAAAAGGCCATGGATAACGTCGTCTACTTTACCCCTGTTGACAAGAAGGAACACCTTTGTTCGCCGGAATGCAATGCAGAAATGGAATTTATACTTTAAATGGTATAATGAATTCGACCTTGGCCTGTGGTAGCCCTTTTTTCCGCCGCAAGCCTAATGTGGCACATTCCTTCTACAACTGACACTCTCTCCTCACAGGTCTAAGGTCCCACGGTTTTAGGCCTCCTCCCGTTGCTTTCCCCCCGCCGCCCTTCGGAATATTTTCCCCGATTCCCTCGCACTTAAACTCATAATTTCTGCCACCAAAAAAATATCTCAACCCCTGCCTCTGTTTTTCGTGTGTTCTTTGTAAACTCCCCGAACGCCCCCTCAGGTTACCTCCAACGACACTTTACCAACAAGACGACAAGCGAAATCTGGAGCAAGCCTGCCCCCCCCCCCATCGCCCCCACACTATTTCCGGCAACGATTTCACTCCCCCTAACCAGGGCGAGGATGGTGCGTTGTTCGTACAATGTCTGCACAAAGCGGGCCATCTATGCTGTTCTGGGCGTCAAGACGGCGACGTACTGTAGTCAGCATGCTGAGACTGGTATGGTGCATGTTTTCAGAAAGCGCTGCTCACGCGCCCTTTGCACGACGCAGCCTTACTTCAATGTATTAGGTAGCAAGACGCCGGTGTTCTGCAGGAAACACGCTGAAGATGGTATGGTCCACGTCCGCAACAAACGTTGTTCACGCGCCCTCTGCGGGAAGAGAGCATACTTCAATGTCGAGGGCAGCAAGACGGCCGTGTACTGTAGTCAACATGCGGGAGATACCATGGTGAATGTTTTGACGAAACGCTGCTCGCGTGCTCTTTGCATGACACAGCCTTCCTTCAATGTCGAGGGTAGCAAAACGGCGACGTTTTGCAGGCAACATGCTGAAGACAGTATGGTCGACGTCTTGAGGAAACGCTGCTCGTACGACACGTGCGCGAAGAGACCTTCCTTCAATGTCGAAGGTTGCAAGATTGGTAAGTTCTGCAGGCATCATGCTGAGGATGGTATGGTCGACGTCCGGAGCAAGCGTTGCTCATACGATTCCTGCACGACGAAACCTCTATTTAACGTCGAAGCCAGCAAGACGGCGGCATTCTGCAGGAAACATGCTGAAAAAGGTATGGTCGACGTCCGGAGCAAGCGTTGCTCATACGACTCCTGTACGACGAAACCTTCTTTCAATGTTGAAGGTATCAAGACGGCGATTTTCTGCAGGCAGCATGCTGCGAATGGTATGGTCAACGTCCGCACCAAACGTTCCTCGAGTGCCCTCTGCTTGAAGACAACATACTTCAATGTCGAAAGTGGCAAGACGCCGGTGTACTGTAAGAAACATGCTGCGGAAGACATGGTTGACATCCGGATCAAGCATTGCTCATACGACTCCTGCACGACGAAACCTTCCTTCTATGTCGAAGGTAACAAGACAGCGACGTTCTGCACGCAGCATGCTGAGGATGGCATGGTCGACGTACGCAGCATGCTTTGTTCCCGTGAATCGTGCACGAAGCAGGGCCTGCGTAGCTCTTCTTGCCGTCCTTTAGAGGCCCCGTCGTTCAGTGTTAAGGCTGAGTGTTATTTTTGAAACATTGTTATGTTTGGACTGGAACAATCGTTTGTGTCTCTCGTATATAGACAGCAGACACCTCTGCTCCTGAACGGTATATTTCAGCTACCTTCCGTGCTTTCTCGAATGCGGCTCCTTGACGAGACGGGCCGAAATAGCCAAAAATGATATCATCTCGGTTAGGTCGTGTATGGTTTCCTAAGAGTTGGCTAGAATTAACGTTTAGTCTCAGTGGAAATGCGTTGGGTCAAGGTTGCACCGAAGAAACGCGCGTTCGATGCCGTCTTTGCGGTTAGAATTCCATTCGTAGATACAAACCGGATACGCACGATGTGCCGTGGTCACAAGCAACTGTGCTGTATGATTGATAATCCAATGAGTTATTCTCTTCTTGTATCTCAAGTGTCTTTCTCAGAGCAAGGTATAGTCAATTTATGCCATCGGTGCTCAGCTTGTATGGCCAGCCAGTGCTGCATGATTGCTACACAGTTGTCACCATCACGAATCAAATTATCTGCCCCACAACATTCATTTGGTTTCTTGCGTAATGTCAACAACCGCGTGCTTGGGTTTGTGGTAAAGGTAGAGTCCTCCGACGGTAGGGGTGCTAGGGTTGAAGAGAGAGGCAATAATCATCTCCCCACGCGAGGAGATCTAAACATTCTTACAAAAGCCGGCTTTGACAAATAATTAATACACAATGACGAAGTACATTCTTGTCGACAAGATATGAAGCGAAACCACCTGCTAACACCAAACACTTTTAGACTCTCTTCGGTAAAACAGCGCCTCAGCAGAGGAGCCCCGAAGCCAGACGTATGTGCCTCCTCCTTCCACGCCTTTCTACGTTTTCGTTTGACCCGAAGGTAGGTGGCAGGGGAGCAGTAGGAATCGTGTGTCCCGTGGTTGATATATGAGTTGGTGTGAATGCTCTACTATAGTTCTCTGTTAGATCGGAGAGGAGTCAAATGTCACCGTACCATTCAGAAGCGAGGCGGTAACAGGGCGAAACCCGGCTACGTTGGAAAATAATATTTCCAGATAAAGAAATAAGGTAGTGATTGTGGGCGAGATACGCAGGAGATTGCAGGAGGCTCCAATGTGTGTGTCTTGCTACAGGAGGCTACATTCACCTTGGGCATGGCAGTAGTCGTATGATCATAGACCGCTTTTCCCCTAGTATGCAGGGACGGGGCACCAACCCGGCGGACAATGCTTGCACCATGTCCGAAGCCCCGTGTGGTGTTCGGCGTGTCCCATTAATGGTGAACTGCTTATTTCCAAGACCCTCCTATAAAATGGACTTCGGCACGTTGTGCTTACCTTTTTCAGGGGGAGGGGTATCTCTCTCAAAACCTAGCCAAACGATAATGACAGCACCAGTCGAACAATAAAAACGATGTTGTGTTATCACTATATTGTATTTACTGCAATACGGCTGTTTCCAGCCAAATCCGCGATATTTTGTTTTCTCCAAATAATTAGTAACCTAGGAAGAAACACCTCCATTTACAGAACCCGACCGCTATGCTATTGGTTTCGCCTTGTGTACGTGCAGCGTTCCTGTCACATTTAAAGCGATCGTTGCTTTCGTTGAGGCATGTCGTTGACCGACAACTCGACACGACTCCATAAATCTTACAACCTCGTCGAAAAAGGCTACCTGAAGATCGAGTTGGATAAGCAGCGAAGGGGTTGTCCGTTTGCGCATAGTTTTGTTGGCGGCAGTTTTATGCCGCGGTCTCCCTTCATCAATTCCGTGTGCCAAAAATAAACTCGTTTAATCGGAAATATTTTTTCCGTTCCGTCCTACCTACGATTGGTGAACTACCAGGTAACTGGTTACGAGGATGATATAGTCAAGATGGCTCAGATAGATACAGTGAGCTCTAGCCCGCGGTCACAGAACAACAGAAGCTTCTGCATCTGTTCCGTTGTACTTGACAACATTGCCAATCATTCTGAGCACCTCGTGCTTTTTTGTGGTGACTCTTGACGCTGCAGCGAGGCGTTCTGTATTTTCTCGGACGTTTCAACCAGTAGCAAACGTCAAGACGAGCCACCTGTTTGGCTTACCTGAGTTCGTGCCGGACTTGGCTGCCATTTTAGTACTCACTGGTCGCGCGCTCGCCCTTTGGCTAGCCGTTCTGCTCGTATACCGTCGCCAGTTTCCATTTTCTGTATCCTGGCGGTGCCCTTCTTTCATGTTGCACAGAAAGTCTTATGGTGCCCTCGATCTCTTCGTTTATTGCCGGGGCGGTGTATTTCATGATTTGCGTCGACACAGGAAATGGATACCAACAGCAGAAACGCCGAAGAAAAGGGCGTCGTTGACGGGATATATTAAGATCTCGTAAAATCTGCTGCTCTCGGGGGTGGTGGTAAGGGGTAGCTAGTGTGAGATAATGGGGCTGCGGGAAATTAAAGACCGCGCTTTTACTGCTGCAAGATGGAGGAAAACAGAGACACGAGCACAAGCCACACGCAGCCGTCTGGTGGCATTAAGTTATTCACTCTAACGGCGGCCAAATTTTTTATGGGCGTGTTTGGTGGTCACTGCTAGAGATTGGTGGGGATGCCTGTATGTACGATTCGTAGTGTAGAATATATTCGGACGACAGCACCTGATACATTGGTCGTGCAATTCGGGACCTGAGGTTTCATGTTGTTGTTCCCGTATTCTATAGTAGCCTCCATTTCCTGGAGTCATTGGTTTCGAAAATTGCTCTCAGAAATATTGAGGCGCAGAAGACCAGAAGAGGACGAATAAACGATATGTAAAAAAATGAAAATAAATGAGAAGAAAAAACGAGAGACCTATACACGACCAAAATCTTTAGTGCGCACAACGTAAAATTCACTGCACTCCAAGTGTGAAGACACGGGAAAGGAAAAACAGTGAGGATTAAAGGGCGCCGTCTGCAATTACTTGGTATACCGCAGGTCGGAACTACAGATAGAGAGTACCCTAAGATTTGACCGTACTGAATGTAAGGCCACCTACCCATGAAGCCTTCCACTACCCCTGGGCCAGTGTAAAACTCACTGACGGACATCGCGACGCTTACTAACCTCAGAAACCCCTACATCACCTACCATAACTTGCAAACAACAATCCGATCAAACAGGTGCAACAGGGTTCGAGTCGCACAGCAATCGGAAATATCCGATCGTACATATTTTCCGTACGTTCATACAAATGTTTACTGTAGTGTGGAGTGTAAAACCCGCGCAAAGCAAACCCTGGTACCGGGTATTAGGTTCTAAAGGTGCTGTTCTAAATTGCTTTCACGCCGGGAGAGTGTAACGCCACCACGTTTTTGTGGCCATGGTGTATGCTGTCACCGGTTTGGCGTGTGAACGGTGAAACTGACGCCCTGTTACGACCTGTCGGTCAGGGTAGGGATAACGTTAGGTGTTGGTCAAGCTATACTACTAGATGTAACCACAGAAATGATTGCGCTCGGTAGTACTCCGTTCGACAACGCCAACGAAAAGCAGCACACATCACGAGATAACCCCCACGCGCACAACCCCCCGTGTCGATTACGGACATCAAATGAAACAACTCGGTGCTGCCGGAGCTCTCGACTGGATACTGAATAACGTCGCGGTTTGTGTCAGCTGTCGGCAACTTGCATGTCGGAGCTGCGAATGGTCCTCCCGTTTGCCTCCGATGGATACAACGGTGTGTGTTTAATAAATATGCAGGTCTAAAGGGGGGCGTTGACGATGAGGGTAGGTGACAAGCTTGAAGTGTGCGTCGGACGTCCCGTAGTAATAACCTTAATCACGGGAAGCGGGTAGCCTTCCCGTGAAGCACAGTGAAAAGCAATATTCATATGAGATAATTGGCGTTCGAGGAACACTTCGTCGCCGTGTCAAAAATACTGGTGATGATGGGCGTGTCGCAATGATTAGCCGGCACTGTACCGAGCTTACTCGAGAACTTACAGCTGCGATAGTACTCTACATCAGACAATATTGCACACGTTGCAAAAATGACGCTGTCGTGTATTTCGCGACAAACTAGTTGGAATATACGAAGTATGACGGATAAGCTTGACGTCCTTGTACTAAAATTGTTATGATGTTTTCTTCGTCATCTTGCGTGGGATACATACAGTATTCGAGGACAACAAACGCCTATTTTCCGGGGGGGAGTTTTGTGGCGTCTTCACCGCGGATGGCGTCACGGTTTAGGTACTCCCTCTCAACCGCAGTCAGAAAAGAATATTCCTCGTGTATTGTCTGGATATATATAAGGCGTTAAACTAAACATAGTTTGACGAAACCAATGTGTGGTACCCCGTGCTTCGAGGGTAGTGTCGTAAAGGTTGCTATTTCTGTGAGTCCAGCCCTAACCCAAATCGCGAACCCAATGCTTTATCAAACCTGTGTTTTAATGATATTTATAGTGTAAAAATAAACCTAAACCCTACTAAACACAATAGTGCATGCCTGGTACCCTTCGGCATTCCATGCATTCCCACCTCAATTGTTTCATAACGTTGAATAGTGCTCACACACCATTTATGATGCTTTTCGTTGAGCTCTGAGGTATCCTGTACGAAAAGACCAGACAAGCAATTAAACACGCCTTCAATCTGACGACACTGTAACACGCACAAAACAAATCCTAACATGTCTTGGGCGAACGGTTCGAAAATGTACATAAGCAGCGCCCAAATAATGCCCATTATATATGTTTCTTTGAACGAACAGAACCACAAAACAAAACATTCTTCTGGGTTCAAGCAATATTCATTTGAATCAAATTTTTACCCCAACGACAAACCAACACACTCATCACCCCCCCCGTTATATATTATATATTGGTTGGGTTGGCGTCGGTTGGCAACGACGCTGTAAAACACGGCAGTCACCGCGTGAGCTGGACAACCAGGATACCGTTTTTGTTTGTTTGTTTGTTTGTTTGTTTTTTTGGCGGTTACCATGATGGTTATCGAGTAAGATCATGTTGTGCAGGGTGTAGAACCCTAGTTCCGCTCAAGGGGAATGATCGTATCACGTAGTGTGAATAACGTAGTTAGAATATGGTAAGGCACCCACGAGGCAGTTACAGAGAAATACCCATTGCTGTCTCTGGAGTGGCCACACCAGAAAACAAAATATAACTCATTGGTCGCTATCATCCATGAGCAAGTCCGTCTTATGATCTGTTTTTGTAGGATGCAGTTCACCCTCCATGCGACCCGCTCAACACCTCACGGCGATTCGCGCTTGGTGCTAGCAATGTATGCCTGGTGGGTCAAAACCCGACGTGCTCCGGCCCGGCATAGTAGGGATGCGAGGGTCTATGGTCATATGACTACGGCCGTGCATGATATGAGTCCCCCCCCCCCCTCGATCTCTTGCAGACACGCTTCTCCAAGAGAATGATTCGAGGGACCGCTTCACCTAATTTCAGCCTGAGGGCGCACCTGGTCTCTTCCCGGCTACAGATGCCTCCCCACTTCTAAACCAGAAGCGAAGTAGAACCTTAAGGTGCGCGCACAGCGTTCGACCACAGGGATTGGACGTGTAGAGTCGATGGGTTTGGTGTCAAGTTTGCAGTTCACAATGGGGGCTGGGATAGTACATGAGTAACCGGTATTATAAAGTTTGTCGCTTATATGTTGGCGTGTTCGCATTAGGCCCTCCCGAAGCTATCACAACGTTTCCGACATATCTGGTCAACCGGAATCATCCTAGGGTGTTGTGCGTTATCCGATCACCGTGCCTGGGGGATAACCAACAAAACATTGGCGTGTGTATCAACGGCTTGGAGGATGACCAAACCAAACAATGCATGTGGATCACATGCTTACAAGGTCGCCAAGAATTAAATGCCTGCCGGAGCACCCAAAACCAAGACTTGTACCAAATTATATCAGCGATATTTGGGACGAGTCCGGTACGAATTCGTACCAGTGACCGTACCACAGCGGTATTCGGTAGGAAATTGTACTGGTAATAATTCGTACCTTGACGAATTCAGACCCGCAATATTCGGTACGAATCCGTGCTGGTACGACATATTACCAGCGGTCCGTGGGACCAATTCAGTACGAAACCGTACCGGTGATAAAATCGTAGCAAAAATTGATTCGGTACGAAATTGTACCAAGTACCACCAACAACATTCTGTACAATTTCGTACTGATGTGGCGTGGTACGTAATCGTACTGATACGAAGTGATGCAATTGGTGATCCGGCAGCCATTTTAATGTTTGCGATTCTCTAACGCACTACAACGGTAAGGGTGGTGTAGCAAACGCGTCGGAGGCTCCTCACCGATGGAGCTGAATTTTTCACAAATTAACTGAAATTCAGAAGCAATCATAATTCGAACCCACAATCATCGCCCTAGCCTAGGTAGGTAATCATCAGTAGTCTAACAACGCAAACCGAGTTCTAACTGTACTGACAATTTCGTCAATTTAGAAGCCGGTCAGATCCCAGTGACTTTCTTGACACCACCCGCTACCTCTATCGTCAGATGACTCAACGGCTATTGGTGGTAGTGTTGGTGGTGATGATGAATGTCGGTTGACAAGTGGGTGGCGGAGAGTTTGGGGATGGTAAATGGATTTAATGATGATGGTACGAATTAGGATGCTAAATGATGACGTTGGTAGCGTTGATGGTGGATGCCAATGACTATTTCGGTAGTGACTATTCTACTTCAGCTTATGGAAGGTGATGGTGAGCGAAATCGTGGGGTCAGTCGCATTGCCGATCGTCATGGCGATGGTTGAAATTCTGATAGCGATAGCGATAGCGGTAGTCATGGTGATGTTGATGACGGTTGAAACGGCGTTGGTGGCATTGATTTCTTTGGTGATTATAATGACGAGGATGGTGTCAAGAGACGGGGGGCAGTGCGGTGTGGCAAAAGCGAAGCGACAAACCTTCACGCCTCGACGACGAAAGCCACCCCCCCGCCACGAAAGATCGAAGCCACCCAAACATATTTGTCTGGATGCACTCTTCATGAGTACAGTACTCCCCCATACCGCACATACAATACCCCAATAAAAGCGTGGGATGCCTATTAGTTAGGCAGCCGCGTAATTGAATAAGAGCACTGTTGCAACCGTGTACCCCTCCACCCACCAGTTGAAGTACCTTAGTATTGGATTAGATGAAGACCGCTGCCCAAGTGCCCCCCCGCCCCACCTTTCCCTACGATATTGCTTTCCGGCATGCTCCTTACATATTATATAAGAAACAAACGTCTGCTGTGAGATCGAGGAGTTCGTCGAATCTCAACTTTGCAAGCTGCGTGGGATACTTCGATCGCGCGTACTACGTGTTTTGTGTAACCTATTAGGTAATATATAGTCTCATTATTTGGGGGAAAAATGATTTATTTTCCATGGACCTCGAGAGGTGTACAAACGCTGGGCATGCATGATTTGATGAAGGATCCATACTAAGGATATGTAGTTATTTTGAAGGAAAACAGAGTGAGGCAACTGTAGGGCTGAGGGGGTGTAGATCGTATGTGAATAAGAACGAAGAGGTAGGGGGGGGGGGGTCCTTAGATATTGGGAGAAGGATCGGTTGGCTCATGCAAATTATTATGGTGTGGATCTCTCATGCATACCACCGTGAACATTCAACTAATGCACTAGTTTGCCTTCCTGGGGAGTCACCGCCCTGCTACACTTATTCCGTTGACCGCAAGACTCGGTATATCCCTAACCAACGCCAAGGTCCTTTCGTCAGCACACCGCAAGCAAAGCTTGCCATATCTATCCCGGAGATAGGATGTCAGCAAGATTATTCCCCATGGGCCCACGAAGGTCGACGGAAGTCGTCGTCTGACCGAGGGACATTAGTCAAGGCAAACTGCCTTTTTGATGTGAATTCGTCCAAGCAACACAAACGTTGGACCATCTCCAGGGTAACATATTGGAGTGTGTTAAAGGAGCGTGCTAGAGTGGAGAGGTGCACCCTCTCTGTGGTTTTGACGCATGGTACAAAAAAGGTAGAAATAGCACATTCTGGCCAACGTATCTTGGACTAAGAGGCTCCTCAGCTGATGTACTACTGTACCCAACAGTGTTTAAAATTGTTTGGTGTTAGCAAGAGGCTTCGCTTCATATCTCGTCCATAGAGGTGGTGTCCATCCGGTTGCACTTCATATTTTTTACTTCATCGTTTGTCAAAGCCGGCTTTTTACAGAGGGCATCTAGAGCTCCTCGGATGGATGAATTTTGACAACTCTCCCTTGAAACCGAAGTACGCAGCTGTTGACATTACCCAAAAACAAAATGCATGTCGTGGTACACACCATTCGATTCGTGACGATGACAACCGTCCGGTTATGATGCAGCACTGGCTGTCCATTCCAGTTGAGCACCGATCTATTAATAATACACTGCCTACACCTTGCCCGGAGAGAGTGTTTTCACACCTCGGACAGATCATGACCTAGATCATCTGGACAGTACCCTGCCGTTCTGAAATTATGTGCAGGATCTGTACCGTACAGATCCAACCCAGGAAACATGCGCTAGATCATGCAGATTTTACGGCCCCCACCCGGCAACATGAGCTAGATCATACAGATCAGGAAATAGATCTTCCTGAATGATCTAGATCAGCAAGTGGGAATCGATGATCTGTCCGAGGTGTGAATCTGTAATAACGTAATAACACGAACTCATTATTTGTTACAGAGTACATAGCAGACAGCAGACACACAGCAGTCAGTCAAGACTAATAACACATATGGAAGCGTAAGCCTGTACGCACCCCTCAATGAAGAGACTTTTTTTTTTCTTCTTTTTTTGCCTGCTGCAGGCAGAAAACGGCCTCATTATGATACGATTTTTCGCCACGTGTCAAAAAACGGCCTCTCGGTATTGCACGCCAAATATGTCGGATTTCTACGAGTATTTCCAAGTGGTTTGTCGCCGATTGCAACCATGAAGGACTTGGCCGATTTACTTGTTGTTTGTCTCCTCTGTGCGAAGAAGGAAGAAGAGACGAAAAAGAAATGATAATTATGTACGAGGAGCTGTATTTGTGTGTTCTTCACATTAAACCGTTCTTCTACTCGTCGACACCCAGCACACCCATTGTCCGTGCTGATTCTTCACCCTAGTAGGAACACGCTCTGTGGTCACAAGCTACGACACGGAGATAATGCATTACGAAAAATGCATCGTATAATACAACGGACTGCTGTCATGCCAGCGTACTGGGTACGACAGGCACAACATACATACATTCATACGCCAGCAACCGACATGCATCGAAATAGAGAAGGCGAAATAAATCAAAAGAAAACGAAAATAAAATATAAACAAGAAAAATATATAGCATCGACTGGTTGGTTGGGTTATAAATAAGAGTGTCATGATATTTGTTGGCATGTTGGTGTTCGAACTTGTCAATGTGAAAGGAAACGACACGTGCGCATTGTTGGGTACAAATATGTCAGGAGACGGCACTTTTACTTTACCCCTTGACGGACGGCAATTTTCCATCAATTTACCTTGACTGACGCCAAACTACTAGGGTTTAATCTTGAACGCTCGATTTGACGCCCTTGACCTTGACCGCTGTACGTTTTCTCTCTTGACTGACCGTCTCTTGACATCTTTGGTTGGGAACACACACACGTTGGTCCCTGTTTTCGTGCACTTCACGACTTACTCTTTTATAAACTACCCCAAAAAAGTATCCCACACTTTTTCCAAGTAGTTTTGTCCCCAAAAACCGTTTCCGGCTCTAAAGAAAAGGGGTTCAATACATGTTGAAGGTTTTTTGTGCTGGTCGCTTTGCTGTGGCCGTTTGATGGAAACCCTATATTTTGGGTATATGCCAGGTCCCATGGGCTCGTGGTGGTGCCTGGGGCGTGCGCGGGTGGGTATTGTGTTGGGACACAGCAGTACCTTGGAGATGCTTCTGGTACTGCTATCTTCGGCATATTTCAGCGCTTGTGGCCTCCCACGATGTGCGGAAACCCGAATCCGGGCGCCGGTTTCGATCGCGATGTTGATCGAAAATGGGGTCCCATTTCCGGTTGGAGGCCGGCCCGAAAATGACCATAGACAAATTTAGCCGAAAAATTCACCAGTTTCGGGTCCATAAGAGTGACAATTGGTTTTGCCGCCCGAAAACGTTCGTTTTCGACTAATTTAATCAAAACCAATCCATAAGAGATGGCCTAACTGTGAAAACATTCAAAACGACAAAATTGTTTTCACTGCTGTGTACTGGTAGTGAGTAATGTAATTATGTACCAGGGTACGTATAAATATAAACACAACGAGTAGGTAAAATAGTAGGTAGCCCCTTTCAAGGGACCAAAGTGCGTTCGGGATTGACAGTCCCTTATTTACCGACGTCCCTTATTTACCGACGTCCCTTATTTACCGACGTCCCTTATACTATAAACGGTGGGCAAAAACGGTGCGTAGACATTGGAGGTCCCTTATACACCGTTTTCCCTTAGCGCGGGGTCCCTTAAAGGGACTACCTACTCTGTACTGTATAACACGCAACATGACAACACACCTTCATCCCCTCGGATTAATTTCCAGTAACAATAGTCTAATAGTGTCATATTTAATAGTGTAATCGACAACGGGGAGCTAACAGCAGTACCATGATAATATTAAAATAGTAAATTGGCCTGCCGTATGACATGAATTATAAAATTAATAAAAAAACGTCAGCTGTGTGATCAAAGGCTTTGTGTGTAATACTTCGACGTATATTGATAGGAGTTGCAGCTTGGGGTTCTCAGCTCACCTCCCAGGGCTCCCAGCGAAAGGAGAATTGAACAAAGATCCAATCCGGTACCTTGTCACCCAGTCCGTCAGCTTCGGCTCGTCTAGCTCTCCCGTCTCGGGGGACAAGAACACCGCGATGTCCAGTTGCGTCATCTGCCCGACCTGCATATACAGCACATACAGCACATGCAGTATATACACACATGGAGAGGGGTATAGCAGGGGATAGTGTCATCTGCCAGACTTGCACATGCAGCGCATACAACACATACAGCACATGGAGGCGTGTACAGTACGGGATGAGGTAATCTGCCCAACCTGCACAATACAGCACATACAGCACATGGAGGCGGGTATAGTAGGGGATAGGGTCATCTACCCGACCTGCACATACAGCACATACAGCAGATGGAGGCGGGTACATGTAAGGTATAGTTACATCTGCCCGACATGTACATGCAGCACATACAACACATACAGCACAAGGAGGCGGGTATAGTAGGGGATAAGGTAATCTACCCGACCTGCACATACAGCACATACACATGTGGAGGCAGGTATAGTAGGGGATAGGGGGGGGGCGTTATATCATCCCCTACCATGCCTACCAGGTATTAAATAGTTGTGCACCGTCATGTGCTTTAACTTCGCCGGTATCGGCAGTGTGGTGGAAATCGAGTTTAGAAGGCAATAACTCTGGTAGCAGATGTCGATCGATATTTTTAGTCTACTTTTCCT
>JAYJME010000748.1:0-19964 GCA_036873775.1 Costaria costata | reverse complement strand
AGAAGTGAGAGGGGCAGGGGGGGGGGGGGGCGAAGGTGGGGGAGTGGGAAAGCAGCCCTACACGTGCCGAGGGATCGTGCGATGTCTACCACTCGAATGGGGAAAGGGGGGGGGAAGAGATCGACAAAACTACACTTTAACGCGAAATGTAATATTATTCTGCAGGAATTCCTGCCCTGTATTTCCCAACAGTTTTACATGTAAAAATGTAGCACAACCTACCCCGGCCTATTTGAGGAGGCCCCACCCTTAACATCGCCTGCTGCTGCCAGCTGCATCGCCCGGCAAGCCGCCACCAACATCATCCCACCATCCCACTGGCATTGCTCTCTCCCCTCTCCCACCCCCTCGTCTCCGCTCCTCCCCCCCCGGTTCAAAAACACACGCAAACACCAAGAAAAATGGCGTCAATTAGCCCCGGTCCCTTTGCTTGCGCGCATCGAGTAATCAAACTTGTTTAAGCGAAGCGTTTCATCTCAGCCTAGTCTCCTCCGGGGGACAATCAAAAAGACGCCCCCAAAGCCTTCCAACCCCCTCGCCACCCCACCCCTGAGCCCCGACGTGCCACTACAGTAGCATTTTTCGTTCTTGTGTTCTTCCCCCGATGCCTAGTTAGCGCCATCAGGGCTAGACGACGTCGCCGACGGGGGTGTAGGTGTCCGCAGGTCATTTCCTGAGGTAGAAAACAAGCACAGACAACAACAACAACAACAACAAACAGAAGGACGCGGCGCTGCGGGGGGGGGGGTAGGGGAGTTAGTTCGGTAGAGATACACGTACTCGAATGAGGTACTCCGTTGAGACGGATTGGTATGCTGTCGTGTGGGCGTTGAACGTTGGGCATACCTTGTCAGGCGTGCGTGTGCACCTCTCCGGTTGAGACAGCATATGATGTGGCGTGACGACAGCAATTTGCGCACCGGGTATGCAAATAGATACTTGCACACCCCCACCCTGCTCCCGCTTGGCCCCCTGATCCCACCTGGACGTGAGCTCTCTAAACTGACCCTGGGGACATAATTAGACTCCGGCAGGGCCCATTTGGCACCCTGATACCACGCGGAGCTAATCTGTCAAAATCGAAGGTTTCCACCCACACGGCACCAGTAAAAAGTAAAAGGCAGTGAAACCACCATATACTACAGGGTGTGCAATATGTGCATACCGTGTGGTCTGGGCGTTGGATATACTTTGTTCGGCGTGCGGTACCTCTCCGGTCGAAACGGTGTCGTGTGGTGTGGTGATCCCTATATGCAATTAGGGCACCGTAGTCGTATGCAAATACAACTCTGCACATCCCGGATGCCTCCCCATAACGCCAGCCGCGAGATCGGTTTTGGATAGAAGGCAGCTTGGTCGGGTGCCTGATGCGGCCTTGGGGGGGTGTTATTCTCCCGGGCTGCAGTGCACTCTGACAGATTCTTAGCTGCCGACCCCCTTGCACTTCCCGTTTTCTAATTATTATTTCCTTCTCCAATTTCAGCATAAACGCTCTCTACCAGGTATTCACTAACAGCCGACATTTCTATTATAAGAAACGTCCAAAGGCTCAGTCTGGATCTATTCTCAACTCGCGTCTGCTATAGTGCGCCTGGTATGATACGTAAAAATACCGGTACATACCTGATACCGGTACGAAGCACCAGGGTATAACTGTTGATTAGGGCTGCGCACTGGCACATTATACACTGCCAGTAGAATACAGCTGGCAGTACTGTAGCTATCTACTGATTGAATCTGCCAGTATAAGCTGCCAGTGGAGTTGATTTTATGTACAGCAGTGCGTCCAAGAAACATGCCATACTTCACGACGGAAAACCAATAAAGCGATTTCCGAGAGGAGAGAGTAGAGAGCGAACACAAAAAAAAAACTGAGATCGTTTTATCATCACCACAAGCTCTGTACACATTGTTTTCTTGTTACTTTTTCTCCGCTCTTTTCTGTGTCGATGCCCGCAGCCACCCCCGGCCAAGACGAAGTACAGCAGTATTGAGCCTATTTTATTTTGATGAGAAATTAATCGGAAACGCGCATCTTTTAGGCTTCTGGCGGCGCTTCTAGTGGACCCCCCACAGTCGGGGGAGGGCGATTGGCCTTGCCACGCTCGGGCGCCTCGCTTCCGCCTTGCTTGGTTCGACGGCACTCGCTTCGCTCGAAGTCTACACACTGTTGTAGCAGTCCAGCACGCCACGATTCATAGTAGTCAGTACAATCTCCACTGATTGAGGCTGCCAGTGCCCAGCACACAGGGGTGACTGCAGACTGCAGATTAGGCCCTGACTCGCCATAACACAAGCCTTGGCGTTTAACGCCCTGTTCCAAAGAGGCGGGGTAGGTAGAACTGCCCCCGCGTTTTTGGGGACGAAATACGTACGTACTTGGATTTTGTGTGAGACCATTTTTGCAGTTTTCCTGTAAGTACCAAGGCGCCCTTCAAATGCGTAGCCCCTGTCCCCTACTTTCGGTCGCCCCGGTAGTCCAGTAGGTAGACCGCGATACTACTGAGGTCTCCTGCCGGAATTCGATTATCATCGAGGATGGGTATTTCGGAAAAGAGGAGACTCTGTCGATAGCGCCTAGCGTGTGTAGGCCCAATTCGACGCGAGCCGACGAGGAAAGAAAAAGCTGAACTCTTCTTGCGATAAAAATGAAAGGCACGTACCGAAGTGGGGAGGGGAGAGGAGAGCCTGCTTTGTGGCCCCGGATCTGAGCTACTTCCCTTTTGTCGTGTACTGGTACTGCTGTTTAGACACGATAATCGCCGGCAAGGCAAGTAGAGCACCTGGTGTAGACTAATTGCACACCGGGTGTGCTGCACACCCTTAATTCAAAGTACATGCCGGTTTTACTCCTAGAAACACGTATTATATCATATGACGTACGTACAGCTGTGCAGACTACGCGACAGCAGTTAAGAAACTCCTATTTTGGGTAAGGCTCGCGGCTTATTGTGATCCCCACGTTGAGCGTAGGCTCTTAAAGGCTATTATATACCAGTACCTGGTACCTGGTAGCATTTAGAGTGGCGTTCGTCGCTGAGAACAAATGCTTAGCTGTAAATTCTTCATTTTTGAAAAAACTCAGCCTCCCAAATTCTTAACAAATGTCCCGTACTGTAGTGTACTGGTATACCAGGTACTCGTATACCCCGTATTAATGTGTGTGTTCTTCACATTAAACCGTTCTTCTACTCGCCGACATCCAGCACACCCATTGTCCGTGCTGATTCTTCACCCTAGGAGAAACACGCTCTGTGGTCACAAACTACGACCCGTATTAATAGTATGATATGATACGAGTACCAGTACAGCAGTACGAAGTGTACTCATGTACTCATGTCTTTCGCATTTTGCTGTGGGCGTTTGGTCGAAACCCATTATTTTAGTGGATTACCGGTAGGGCTCAGGTCCGGGTGGGATCAGGTCGGGGTGGGATCAGGATGTCGAGCGGGGGCAGGGTGGAGATGTGCAGTAGTGTTATACCAGGCATTATACCAGGTATGATATACTGGCACGTCGTATCCGGTGTACATACAGCAGTATGTACAAGGTCATCGGTGTGGTCACCGGTGTGGTTCTGCTGCACCAAATATCGACCTGCCATGTGGTCTACTTATTTCCAATTAGTTTGTCCCCGAAACGTGGGTGCGTGGGTGCCTTGTCTCTGTGCCTTCACCTTAATGTGGGCCTTAACCTGACGCGAGCCTTAAAAGCCAGCGCCTACTGCAGACTCCGGCCGGGATACAGCCAGGAGGAAGGCCATCATTTGGAGAGATGGAGAGATATATGCAGCGTACAGATTGTGTCAACTCCAATCTTCACCTTCTCTTTGATTGCGATATTTGAAATCCGTCTTCTGCCATCCTCTACTATCAGGCAGTGTTCTCTGCACAGCTACTACCGCTGTACCTGGTATGTAGTTATCTTCTCTCTCACTGTCGTTCGGTCGTTCCGTCGTTTAGACGTCTGTCTTCTGTCCGACACCGCCGCACCGCCGCACCGCCGCTTTGCTGCTGTTTACTCGTAGCTAGCTGCTGTGTCGTCTGTCGTCTGTCGTTCTGCCCAAACGCGGCGGGATTCCCGAAATGCGGCGAAATCGCTTTTCGTAGAACCCTGGCATGCGTTATCCTCAGGGGATACGTCATGCATCCCACCTGGTCTACCTGTGCATGGCGGCACTTTCCACGTCGTGATCGTCGCAGGTAAACCAACCAGCAACCAGCAGCACATCTCAACCACCCAGCGCCCAAGGTGTCAGGGCCAATACCCCTTCCTTCTATGGATTGGTGCAAGGCATGCACAGATAAAGTGAGAGCATGCCTCGCGGACGAGTTATTTGGACGACCAAAACTCTTTGTTTTTGTGGCTCTTGTTCCTTCTTCTACTCTGGCTGTCGTATAATAGAAAGTAGGAAGCGTAATAGTGCTGCTGTACGCAGACAACGACGCAAAACCACGCACCGCAGACAAGAACTACGAATCGGCAAGCGCGTCGGGTCTATGCCGTGCTCCGGCTGACCCCGCCCCAACTTAAACGGCGCATATATGTCCTTCGATAGGCGTGCCGCTGGCAGCTGGCTGCGCTTCTATGCTTGCGCTCTCTGCACACAAGGGCACGCGGACAGGACGTATGATGCGAAAGGTCGTGTGGGCCAGTCGACTCAAAATGTTGAATTGTGTTTCGTCTGTTGCAGCACAGGCATTTACGAGGAACATTCCCAAGGAACAAGAGGTTATACCCTCGGCTACACGGCCATCAGTGCACCCCGACACCTCCACCTGTTCGCCGACTTGAGCTCGCCAACGTCTCATGCCCGTCCAATGTTGGATCCACTCGGTCAGAGGTTCTACGCCCGCTATTATGCCTCGATCTCCGGCTGTTGTTCTCCGGGAGTCTCGCCGACACTTTCTTTGATACTTTGGACCAGTATATATTTGAAGTTTGCCCGGGATCTCGCTGAAAATATGAGTCGAAAATATGCCGGCACAAAACAAAAGAAGGAACACCTGTGAGAGATCCAGCGCAGATCTCACCATCCAGCCCAGTACGTGCCGTACCAGTGCGCTCGTATCGCTGACAGTCGAAGGAGAGGCAGAGGGAGAGAGAAAGATAAAAGAGAGTGGCAGAGACAGCACTCCATGCGCGACAATCGCCCCGATACGTCCAGGCACGATATATATACGCCGCCATTGTATTTCACGTCACGTTAAAATGGAACACGAAGTATACCATACTGGTACTACAGCTGTACCACCAGGTATGCCACACCAAGCACTCAGGACGATGTTCATTCCTGCGAGAGACATGCCGAGTCGTGGAGCATTCCTGGGGAGAGGATTCGATAACTCAACGGAAAGGCAAATAAGTAGTCGTTGGTTTTTTGTTGTTGTCTCTAGTCTATATATCCAACAAAGAATACTGGTACAAACAGACTGCTGTACAGACTAATACTCTCAACAGCAGTATTTAATTTGCAATTTACCAGGATTTACGGGCGGCTTCCGAACGACCTGTTGCTGCATGCATGTGATGTTTCTGTCCTTTTGAATTGTACCAGTATAAATGAATACCAGGTACCACCTGGTACTGCTGTCGCACTGGTATGTATGAAAATTACCTGTGGTCCGCTTTACCACTGCTGCTGCAGCTGTTGTACAGAGTACATGCTGTGTATTTGACTTACACCAGTATCTGAATCAATTTGTTCATATCGTAATTCATAGATGTACTGGCTGTCTGCTGCAAGTACACTCCACTGCTGCTGCCCACTGCCGCTCTGCACAGCGATCTTATTTTTTCTACGAGTGTAGTGCTGTTCTGTACGAGACATGTTCCCCGGTGTTCCATTGCGCAGAGATATTCGTTCCTATCAACACCGCCGCCGCCGACGCCGCCACCACCGCCGACTCATTCGTCTCCCATCGTAAAGCTCGACGGCTCAGTGGCGTCGACATGCGACGCCGACCCACGCTTGGTTGAGGCGATGGCTCTTGTCCTGGGGCAGCTCCAAACGTGAGTTATTTTCCGTGTGGCGTGAGTGTTCGTGTTTTCACCCCTACCAGCGGTGACAGCATGCATTGTATTAAAGGTGTTACCCGCCAAGCACCCGTGGCCAATAAGTACCCGCCAAATTTCGGCGGGGAATACCGGGTACTCTCGCGTATTTGGACCCCGGGTACTCGGGTACACCGTTATCCGATATTTTACCGTGGAAACCCTGGGGATGGCAATTTGTCATCCCCTGAATCACGTTACCTGGGCTGTATTTCGTACCAGGTACCAGGTATTTGTTTGCGCAACGTTCGAGCGTGGGGTTAGGCCGACGGGGTTTTGGGAACTCTCGCCTTCACCCTTCGTCTGGGTATACCCTTGCCTGCTGGACTGCTGGACTGTTCTTGCTTAGTATGTACTGGTATACATCGAAGCTATTGATAGTGGGGGTATCTATGACTATTTCTAGCGTGTGATGTGTGTGTGAGATATGTTCATTCTGAGAAGGTTTTCCTGGAGATGCTGTACGAAATACTGCCGACGGGGAGGTGTACTCATATCATGCACGGCCGTAGTCGTAGGACCATAGACCCTCGCATCCCTACTACCAGGTATGCCGGGACGGAGCGCGTCGGGTTTTCACCGACCAGGCAGACATTGCTAGCACCAAGGGGACGTGATTTAGGGGGTGATACGTTTCTGTCCCCTGGGTTTTCATGATGAAATATCGGGTACCCGGGTCCCGAGGCCCAATAACCCGGCGGGTATGAAATGTCGTACCCATGCTGGGTATTGGCAGGCCGGGTAATACTCGCGAGTACCCCCGGGTAACTGGCCAAAGGGTGGTATTTCTAAGTTGTACATAGCACTTATTATGGGAATCGAAGTATCATATTCACACGTATCTATGATACCAGGTACCTTTGTTGTTGGCATCGGTTTAATCTTAGCTCTAGACTACATTGTATTGCTTACAATTCGAAAAAATAAAAATGTCAGCTGTGAGATCAAGAATTTCGTCGAAACTCATATTTGGACACCAGGTACGTTACAGGCCCGCCGACAAGAAACTCCCGTTTGGAGTGAGCCTCAGATTCATATTGTGACACCACCCTTGAACAACCTTTCAAGTAGGCTATTGTATACCTGGTAGGATTTAGTGTAGCGCTTGCCGCTGAGCACGATTTCTTAGTCCAATTTTCTTCGCGTCCGCCCAAAAGTGAGCCATACTTTCTTATTATTGTAGGCACTTTCTTAGTCGCACGCCTATACTCTATACTCGTATCATATCATACAGAAATAAAAAAAAATCAACAGTGATAGCTCTGCATATTGACTATTCAATAGACTACGAGTAATTTAGACAGATGGCCAGTATTGTGAACTATTTCTTGGGATAGTACATAGTATCATACGAGGATTGGGTTCGATTTAATTAATGTCAGTACTCCTGTGGTGATGTAATCTGCATTTATGTCCATACACGACCCCCATCCGTTTTTAAGTTGCAAATTACTAAATTACGTAACGAGAAGTATATACGGGATTGCCCTACTTTCACTCTTTCGCTCGATTTTTCTCGTTGGAACGGCAATCTAAATATGCCAGCAGGGTAGGTATTATGGTATTTGGCATTTGTTATTTGGTACCGGTATGATAGCAACATTACGTCGCAGCGGACCTTCCGCAGACACCTATTCAATTCACATAATATTTAAATTAATAATAATGGGTATGTGTAAATGATCACTCCTCTTCACTGACGCGTTACACAGGACATACTCCACGTAATTATACTTTATTATTTAGAATAACTCTAACCGTCCTTTGCCGTCGTTTGTTATTTACCGGTGTACCAGGTATTTCGTTTTTGGTGGTATTTTCTTATTGGTGGTATAATCTTATTCGGGGTATGGTACTGCTGTCGCTGTGGTGGTAAGTAACACTATTATTTCCGGTACATACGTGGAGAAAGCTTTTTCCCCCTCGGCTTGGAGAGTCGTGTAGCAAGACAGTAGTGTAGGATCTTTCCGGGTCCCATTCCGCTTTGGCGATTAATCAGTGGTGCCTCTTGCTCTGCGTTTTATTCCAGCTCGGGCAACGAGAACTCTAAATAATTTTAGAGCAATCAATGTTAATATTAATATTAATGCCTGGTTTACTTCGAATATACCAGTATAAGTTATTACCCTGATATTATTTCTACTGCTGTACCTGTGTACTGTACTGGTACACTGTTGTACGGTACATCGGTTAGCGTCGCGCTCCCGGTCGCATCGCACATCGCAGTGGTGCTTGCCCAAGGTCTGGTCAAGGAAAACCCTGCCTTCGACAGACCTCACTAGCTACGATAGCATACAAGCGTCTGCAGCAGTAGCTGCGCCACTTGAACGTGAACTATTACAGCAGTAGTTCTGTTTGCGGCGTTTCCCTGCTGTACGAAAGCTGTGTGTTTCCAACTCTTCGTGCCGTATAACGTACCTCTGCGCCGCCGACGGTCTTTCGCGATCTGTAACGGCCCAGGCTGGACAAGATCGATTCACCGCGATATTTGCAGACGGCGCTCGGAGTGGTGATGCTAGCCGTGTCGAAGAAAGACGATCAGTTCCAGACCTTGGCTCGAGCTCTGGCCGGCGACTGCTGTCTGCGCGATGCCTTCGACGTGGTTTGGGACTGGACGACCAGCCAAAGCGACCCCGCGGTCGCCCTCGGCCATCTGCTCCATGAGGCCAAAACGGCAACCGCCAAGCGACGCGCGGTGTTATTGCGCCAGCTCGAACCCCCCCCCGGTGACGGCATGTCGACGGCCTGCCGATTCCTCGATCTTCTTGTCCGAGCGCTTACCTGGGAGCTGCGCGGGGGGCTGGGTGGGCAGCGGGGCGCCTGCGACGCGGAATCAAGAGCGGGCGCGCCAACTGCAGCAGCTGTACCGCTGGGCAGCACGGGATTGGGTAGACGGTCGTCTTGCGGTGCGGAATCGAAGGTCTCCGACGCATCAACTGTCCCCGACGACAATCCAACCGTCATAGCCAAGGTGTGTTTGGTTCAGAATCTTGGTGCGGAGTCGTGCTAATGCCGGAGTTCGTCGTACTACTATATATTGTCGTAGACAGAGCACCCGCATGGATGCAACTGATTGGGGCTGTGGGGTATGACTATTAATACTGCTGTACGAAGTATAAGGTGTAAATTTATTTAGTCATAGCCCATAGGTTTGGGGTGCTTTGGTTTTTGATGGCTTGACAAGGTACCAGGTACCAGGTATCAAATTGGGTGCGCTGTCAAGGCACCCTGAGCCTGGCAGCCCCCAAAAACGCGCCGAGCGCCCGGCGCAAAACGGGTGCATCTTTTTGAATGTCGGCTGTTATTTGAAATGCTGTCGTTTGTTGTGTGTCGTTTTGTGTCTTTTCCGAGAGGGAGAGAGCTGCTTCAGTCGGCAGTTACGGGTAGCTACGGCTACGAGATATACTTGAGTGTATTATTTCTCTCGCGTTGGAACACGCGTCCGCCACTCAATTGTTTGTTTTGTTTGCTTTGTCATAAGGAGAAACGCCTACTCGTGGGCGTTTTACTCTTTGTAAAACTGCCCGTCGCGTTTTGCTTGGAGATGGGCATATAGAACCCAACCCACCCCCAACGCGCCAGACTTGACCAATGGGCCGGTAGCGTTAAGTGTTGTTGACATTTTTACGCCTCTTAACCCTCAAAAGGGTTTGATTCTCATACGTGGAATACTCGTAGCTACGAAGTACCTGTAGAACTTCTGTATGCCTCTTCCGAAGGGTGTGATGCTCCATCATTATAGTAAGCATACCTGGTATAAAGCGACGGTGATCAGACGTTCTCGCCCCCTTATGACGGTGGGACTCCGCCAGTCTGCGCATGTTTTTTGCTCTGCTCATATGCCGCCCGTTAGCTGGCCGGCGTCAATAAATCATGCGAGACATCGCATCTCGCATCCCTTGGCAAGCCTTCTCCTAACCGCCGTGCACAACACACTCGCTCCTACCTGGTCCCTCCTATCATATATACGGCACGCAACCAAAAGAAGCAGGTGGCCGAGCGCCTCAAGGTGGTGGAAGCGAGCGGCGTCAGGGCGGTGCGTCTGCTCAAGGAGACACGGGCTCAGCTTGGGGTCCAGAGCAGTCTAGTGGTGTCCCTGCGCGCCAGGATTGCTAGCCTCGAGGAGCAGCTGTCGGCGCAAGCCGCCGCACCGTCGGCTGAAGGGTTGTGCACGCTGGGGCCGGGCGACGAAGACCCCAGCAGGGTCGCCAAAGCCCCCGTCGTGATGAAGCAGGAAAAGGAAAGCCCGAAAGGGTGAGTTTTTGGCTGTGATATCAGCACCCTCGTATTGCCTCGCACCTTGTTGGCACACTGCTGTACCGATACTGCTTTGCTGCCTTTTTGTGTTTTTTTTTTGTGTATATACATATAGCCGGGGTGTTTTATGTTTTCCGTTTTCGAGGATGAGTAGGAGATCGTGATACAATATGGTCAGAGAGGAAATCCACCCGCTCATCCAGCATCTCTTTCTTATCTATCGATTGATTTAATTAATTAGTGTACATATTGCCTTTGTTATTCGCTGCGGAAGTGCGGCTGACTCTTTAACGCCTCGGAGTTCCATTGGTATTCCGTCAAGCCACGCCTTTCCACTCCATTTTGCTCGAGCTTGAACGATATCTCAATGGGAGGGTCATCGCGCAGCATTCAAAATGGGACTTACCAATTGGGATTTACAGTATTCGCAGGGATGGCCGGCGTATCCTATTCCCTATGGATACAAGATGGTTCCGTGTGCGACCCTGTCGTTAAAGCCCTTTAGAGCCGGAAACGGTTTTTGGGGACAAAACTACTTGGAAATAGTGTGGGATACTTTTTGGGGTAGGGTTAAAGCCCTTTGCTTCAGTACATCTTTTTAACCACGCCCACTTTTTGGGGACAGAAAAACTACTTGCAAATAGTGTGGGATAATTGTTGTGGCATAATACCTTGACACTAAAAGGGTAGGGTTAGACTAAATGGTGCCTTCTCTCCGTGTTCCGTCTCATTCGCTGCACGATACGACGCTTGCGTCGAACCACAGGGGACAGGTCTGTTCGGGCACGGGTCACGACTCCGGCCCCGATCCGATCCCTAGTAGTGGTCCCCGGTGCACTCGCCACGCACCGGGAAAAGTTGCACAAGATCGGCAGCGCAAAGAAGGCTTCTCCGAGGTTGCCGATCGAGCACGCGGAAAGGTCGTGGAGGCGGCCGGCGATCAGGGCGACGGCGAGGATCATGAGGGCGGTCCGAAGCCGCCTTCCCCAAACACACCTCGGCGCATTCCCCTCGCTAGCATTGAAGGCCAGCGACTCAACGTCCCCGTCGAACTTGCTGACCACTTGGGCGGGAAACTCGGCGAGGGAAGAACGGAAGACGCCCCAGCAGCAGCCCTCAGGATGCTTGAGCCTTGGGAAGAGCGATATATTTCGCCTGCCCTCCCCCCCTTGCGCGGCAAGCCCGCCCTCCGCATCGACGTCCCGACGCGTTTTTCGGGTGGCTTTGTCACCGGTACGGCAGCGGCAGACCGAGAGATCGTTGCGGCTCCTGCTCCTGCTCCTGCTCCTGCTCCTGCCCCCGGCAGTCGCGGTGTCGGCGCAAGCTCTACCAGCCTGCTTGTCGGGGACAGCTCTAACTCGCTCGAACAGCGGTTGCGTTTGCGGAGGGCGCTTGAGGCCCGGGACACGGAGGAAACGGCTATGATGACGGTGGCGGTGGCGACGGCGGACGCACATCGCGCTGCTGTTGCTGCTGCTGCTACTGCTGCTACCTCGGAAGAGACGGCGACGCAGTCCTGGCCACTCGACAGCCCGCTGGTGTCTGCCGGCTTGTACCGCGACCTCCGGCGAGGAGGCCGCCCGGCTAGCTTCGAGGAATTGGCCGAGGCGTTCTCGTCTGCGGAGCACAAGAGCTTGTTCGAGCACGACATGTTCGGCTGGGCTTCAAGCAAGAGCAGCCCCGTCGGTGGTGGTGGCGCTCCTTGGGCGTGCGAGGCGTACCGCGGAGAAGGGGGGGAAGCGGGAGTTCGCAGACAGAGAGGCGCTTCTGTGGAGAACGTCTCCGTGGAAGTGAAGACGGACGTCGCGTACTACACCGTGCTCAACGGCAGTGGTGCCGGGTCCTCTGGCGGTCGCGACCAGCCGTGGATGGGCCTGCTGGACGGCGGGGGCAAGAACCCTTCCGTCGTCGTCGTGGGAGAGTTGGCGTTTTTCGAGGCTAACGGTAAAGGTGAGCCCTCGACGACCGGCCACAGGCACCCCCCCGCCGCGGGTACAGGTACGGTGAAGATCTCTAGGATGACGTACGACATGAAGAACGCTCCGGGCGAGCTGAAGGACGACGTCTTCGTGTACGACGAAGACCAGCTCTCGCGGGAGATTGAAGCCGCTCGGAGCCCCTCGGAACGACGACGCGGGCACAGCAGTTCCTCGGTCGCAGAGGGATCTCGCGGCGGCGGCAGCGGTGGTGGTGGTGGTGGTGGTGCGATGGACGCGGAGCGACTGAAGGCGTTGCAGGAGAGCGGGGTGGGCTTCTTGTGTGACGCGGCCCAGCTGGATGCAGGCAAGTTCAAACTGGGCCGAACGAAGGGCTTCGGAGGCTGCTCTGTCATCCACGCCCTGAAGATGCGGAAGCCGGCTCACCAGCGGGCTGTGGACGCCTATACGGAGGGGAGCGGGCTGGTGGTTAAGGTGGTATCCCAGGTGAGTGCGGCGTACTACGAAGCTGGAAGGACTTGATCCTCGGGATCGTGGTATGAATATGTACTGCCGGCTGCTGGGTTCAGCAACTTTTTTAGGGGTCGTGAGATTTGTTGTGACAATTATTGCGGAGTAAGAGGAATCTTACCCCTTTTACCACCCTTAAAAAGTATCCGACAGTATTTCCAACTAGTTTCGTCCCCAAAAACCGTTTCCGGCTCTAAAGGGGTTAAGGGTGGGTTTGGTAGTGTATAGTATACCACTCTGCCCGGTACTATAAGCTCCCTACGTATTGATGTTAAAAATAGCATAAACGTTCCTTATATTTATGGACAGAGTGGTACCTACTATACTCTGGGTTACCCGGGTATGCTTAGTAAACTCTTGAGGTATCTACCTAGGTATGCTTAGTATAGCTGTTTCAGTCTTACTCGGGTATATCCTCGTGTGCCCCTAGAGTGCATATGAAGTATAACTACGAGTATATACTATTTATCCTGCTGGTACTAAGCACAGCCTTAGATTACTCCTGTCTTTATTTTGGTGTTGGTACGTTTACCCCGCTGCTGTGGCACATCACCTTTGTGGACCATGACACAGTACCATATACTACTGGTACTGCAGCAGTTTATACCTGGTATATGTAGCACACACCCTCAAACGGAATTTCGATGCCGATTTCCTCCAGAACCAGGGGGGTATACGGTATAAGGTACAAGGTATAATACAATATATATATATATAAACACAACGAAAATGGCGGTTTTCGGATAATCTCGTCGAGGTCTTTTTCCATAGATGCAACGCTCGGCGTTTAATCCCTTTAGAGCCGGAAACGTTTTTTGGGGACAGAACTACTTGGAAATAGTGCGGGATACTTTTTTGGGGCAGTACAACGGGTTAAAATCTACGGGTTGTCGAGAAATTCGGCATTCAAATTCCGCCCGAAGGGGTGTGTTATATATGCACCGTCGTAGACGGTACGATGTCGCTGCGCTGATCTCTTTTATCATGGCAGAAGCTGGGGGAAAAAAAAGTTTTTTTTTTCGGAGGGAACGAGTGAATCGGTTTATTGCGCGCTTTTAATAGCCGCTTTTTGAACATGGCTGCCGTGCTGAGCTTGATACGCCGGACCTCCCTTCGCCCTCTTGGTTGAATTATTGCAGAAATCACCTCAGTTCCACAAGGATGCCATGCGGAGGGAGCTTGAGATGGTGCAAAGGTAAGCTTGCCGCCGAGCCGGTTTTATGCCGTTCGCCCCGGTGGTATTTAGGTGTATAGCCGCATATCATACGTACGAGCCTCTTCGTCTTGGGGGCTACGGCCACGATTACACTGCCGGGAGAAGGGAGCTTAATATGCTTCCACACGTCTGTTGATGACCGCAGCCAACTTCGAAAAGAGAACCAGAGGGGGAATGCCCACCACCCACTCGTACAGCAGTGTCAACAGCAGCAGCAGCAGCGGTAGCGGTGATATGCGTGACTCGACGCACGCCGGCGAGCGTTGAGAGAGCTGGACCCAATGCGCGACACAAACAAAAGTTCAGACAATAACCGGGGTAGGTAGGCTGAGGGAGAGAGGACGTCTTCCGTCCGAGCTGGGCCGATGTACGGCTGGCGCTGAGAGTTAAGAGTTGTAAGAAATGAATGGCTTCCAATCCGCAACCCCACTTTTTTGTCATGGACCGTCGTTGCATGTCGCGACTCCGGTGTATCCAAAGCAGCTCGTTGTGCTGACAAATTTTGGCGCCGGAGAGTCCACTCAGAAACGCACAAATTGGAGGTATTGGTGTGACTACCGAGAAGTCTGGTTTGGTCACGTCAAGACCTTATTACCGCCCGCTGTTTTCAATGCCTTCCCAGGGCTGCGGAGTACCCCTTAATGGTACACGTACACATCTACCCTTTCTTGTCGCGCGATGCCCCCCCCCACTCTTGTTGGAGGTGTCTCTATTAGGAGTAGGAACGGTGCTCCGTCTTGAGAGGGGTGCGTAGTCAATGGTCAAATGACTTAAGGCAAGCAACAAATGAGTACGCCCACACACACACCGCCCTTCCCCAACCTTCGTCGCTGCCCCCCCCCCTGTTTTTTTTTCCGGTGTGCCTGGACTTGCTGGTGGTGTTTTTTCGCAGCTTTGTGCCAGGGTGTCACCCCAACATCGTCGACTACGTCTCGTGCAGCTTCGACACTCTCGCCATCGTCATGGTGGCTGAATCTTGCGATCTTCAGGAGCTACTCTCTTATAAACTACCTCTGGAGTCGATGGGAAGAAGCGAGACGATGAGGTCAGTAGCCGCGCCGCCCGACCACCTCTCTCTCTCGTGTCGCCCTGCTTCTTGTGTTTGCAGGCAGGTAGTCAAGGTATACATTTTTGTTGTGGTTGTGAGCTCAGTCTAAGGCATGTATTTTTCTGTAACAAGTCACGTGTTATTATTATTATTATTATTATTATTATTATTATTATTATTATTATTATTATTATTATTATTATTATTATTATTATTTATTTATTTTTTTAAGTTTGAATAGTTCTTGAGATCGTTTTTATGGTATGCCGTCGTGTAGTTTTACACAGACATTGTTGGATGTAAATCCAGAAAGGATGAAATCGCCCGAATTGCCTCCAAGCTTGTCTCGCTTTTTTTTTGTGACAATTTTTCAAGGCAAACCAACCGAGAAATAATATCGCCCCGCGGCAGGCTTGTTATGGGGACGCAGCTATTTTATACCCGCGCGCATGTAGTGGAGCAGTGTCATGACCTACTGGTGTGTTCAATTGAATCCCGATGGATTTTGTGTGTGTGTTTTCGTTCGTGGGTGTGCAAGAGATCGGGGAACTTGCCCACGTCACTATTCTGGGACCCCGCTCCGAGTTTTTTGTTTTTGTTTTCCCTGAGTACCTTGTCGTAGAAAAGTTTCGGCCTTTCTGGTACCCTCGGGCTGACTTGTGACGGCGAGATAGAGCACGGCGCAACAACGAACGCAACAGCAAGCGTACCGTGCGGCACAACAACAACAACAACAACAACAACAACAACAAAAACAACAACAACAAAAACAATAACAACAACAATAACAACATTTTCGTAACCAAGGTCTAGCTTATCCCCAAAAAATGTTACATACCAGTATACGAGTATATCTTCAACATCAACATGAACAAAACAGCAGTACGGACAACAACAACAACAACAACAACAACAACAACAACAACAACAACAGAAGCAAGAGTATTGACGGCGCGCTGCGTGGGCGTTCTGCTGTCCTGTCCTCTTAACAGGTTCTTCGCTGGTGGCGTGAAAGGCTTGATGTACCTGCACTCTCGAGGCTACACCCACATGGATGTCAAGCCGGCCAACTTCATGACCGACAAGGGCATGACCAGCCTCAAAGTCGGCGACCTGGGCTTCGCGGGGCGTGAGTTTCTCATAATTGTCCCACGATAGTCTCGCCGCATTCATAGCACGTATGATATGAACATGTCACAGAAATCCGGCAGCAGTTGCCTGTCGGTGCTACGAGCAGTATGATAAGTGCTCTCCGGCGTGCATGTGCGAGCGGCTCTCTCGTGTCTATCCCGCCGGCAACAGTGGATGTAGAACATGTGCCTCCTCCCAAGGTGGAATAGCACACGCCCCAACAAAGTGCTGCGCTGAACTTTTTGTATTGGATAGCCGCGTGTGGGATGCCCAACACACCCCACCCCGCTTCTGATCGGAGTAGCACGTACAGTAGTAGCAGGTGCACCTGGCTTCCGCGTTGACGAGAAGGCCTGGCTGGACCTTGAAGGGTCTCTCGCCGAATGCACGCCACACTAAACGCCCGTTTCTGGTTCTGATTTTTTTTTTTTTGTGTGTAATACTGCCGTGTGCATGCAATCTCGTTGGGCAGGGTCGCACGAGGCCGTATCGAAGGGCGGGACGAAGGAGTACATGGCGCCGGAAACCATGGCCCACTACCACGACCCCGACACCCCGCGGGCGACGCTGGACCCCAGCATCGACACGTGGTCCGTCGGGATAATGCTGCTGCAAGTGCTATTTCTTCAGGAGCTCCCCCGCACAGACCCCAATGTGAGCGTTTTTTTTCTGTTCAGCTGGTGAGTGTTTCGCACTACTAATATTAAAAGGACAGATGACAATCTAGGTCATCTGGATCATCTAGATCCTAAGCTGCCGTTATGAGATGCTGTGCAGGATCTGTACATTATGATACAGATCCTCTAACCCAGGAAACATGTCCGAGATCAGGCGGATTTTACGGCTCCCACCCGGTAATGTGAGCTAGATCATACAGACCGGGAATGTATCTTGCCCTGAAAGATCTAGATCATGATCTAGATGATCAAGTGGTAAATCGGTTTATATCTGTCCTACGTGTTAAATTATGTTTCCGTTGATTTTGTGCTTATCGGCGTTGCGTGCTGGGAGTGGCTGCATCGCCGACGTTTCGTTCTGTCAGAAGCGTCCACTTGTTCCCCACATTTGTGCTTTGTGCAGGGATACAAGCAGAATATATGTATGCCCCTATTAATAGTAGCCCAGACGGCTGTTATGGGTCAACTCAAACGCTTAGCGGTAATGCTGAGGCTTAGGGTTTCGATGCCGCGAAAGTTCGGGACAGCAAGCAACCTACGCTGGGCTTCCATGTTTGTGTGATTCCTCTCGCTGTAAGCCCTTGAGTGCCATACCCCTACCGATGCCGTCTTTGTTTCCACGAACTTGCCCGCCTCCCTTGAGTCTACCTGTACCCCTAGTTGCGTCATGCTTGCAGTATTGATTTTTCCTTCACACCTCTGGTTGGCTTGGCACTGTGCGCTGCAATGCCCCGCAATAATTTTTTCGATGCAAGTCGGCGAGCGAGCGGCCATCAAAGCACCGTACCCTTCCGCAGTTGCTGCGTTGGTCTCATTTTTGTCTCGTTTCATCGGCCCTGTATGATACCTTGCAGAAGCGCCTATACGAGTAACAATATTAACAGATAGGATGCAAGTATAGAGCATGCGAGATGGCGTGTGGCCCTCGTGTGGCTCCAGTACAGCATTTCTACTGAAACAACCATTAAAAAAATGCCGGAAAAAAAAACTCTAGACCTTGACCCCAACCCCAACCGTTCGCCTACTCCGAGGAAATAGTAATCTCGAAAATAGCCCGCAGAAAAAATGAAGAATTATCGACTACTGCTAGTTTTTCGTTCACATATACGAGTACTGCCGTAACTCGCATACCGGTACCCTTCTGACCTTGCATGGGGCATGCAAGCCCAGTGATCGCTTGGATGTCTCCTTACGCCGAGGACGTTCGTGCTTAGTTTACACGTTGTGAACCGTGCTGCGGTGTGGTCTAAATGTACCTAATGAACACGTGTGAGAGGATAAAACAAATGATGCAGTACTTCAATGGTAGAGTTTATCGTCTTTGACTGCTGTCCTTCCCTACTTCTTTGGACACCTTCGTGATTGGTTAACCATTTTGACTTGAATGTAGTGTAGCGATCACAGCGGTCTTATCAACGTTCTCTTGACAGTAACACCATAATGACAGTGCAACAGCAGTACAGGTATCATGATCATGACGATCATGATGATGATGATCGGTGATGAGGATGATTGATGATTGGTGATGGTGATGATGATCGATGATTGGTGATGATGATTGATGATTGATGATGATGATGATTGACGATCGACGATGCGCGCGTGTCGTGCGATGATGATGATGATTGATGATCAAATCATGATGATCGATGATTGATGATGATATTGATGGTGATGACGGTGATGATTGAGGATTGGCCATGCGCGCAATGTCGTGCGTCTCGTTCCGTTGCACCTCCTACACACCGAGAGCAAGCCCGGGCTGCCTACTGTTGGCTGATCCTGTCATCGTCATATTTTTGGGCAGTCGTTCCAGTTGTTGTGTTGCCTTTCAAATCCCAAGGGGGCTAATAGGGCTGAAGCTCATTCATCCCGTCACCAGTTATCTGCTTGGCTTCAGCACGTATCATCACGATGCTGATGCTGCCTGCGCGCTTGTCGTACAGTAGTACGTTTCCTCCGTTGCAACTTGGATACACGTCACCCCCTGCCTCAGCAGCATGTAGCTGCCGGTCGTGTATTTCGCGTGGCTGATGCTGCAACCGTTATCATATTCGTTTTCGACTTGTTTTCATTTCAAGAGTAATTTTGCTGCTGATTGCACTGTACAGAAAGACACATCTCACTGGAACCCCAACGACTTGTGCCCCAAATGGGACTGCAGTCCTGAAGGCTTAACAGTTAATAAGTACTGCCGAACCTCATCCCCCGTCGCCTTTTCTCTGCTTGGCTTTTCTCACTGTGCTCAATGCTTGCCGCTCCAGGAGCTTGCCATCCACGGGCTGATGCCGAAGCAGGAGGCGTTTTCGGCATCCCTAGGGAACCTAGAGTTCCTCCGGCGAAAAGCGGAACGGACTGGCTCGCCTAGCGACCAGAGGCGAATGTCCGGGGCGGAATCCGTGCACACCAAGCTGCTCGTGAGTACCATGACGATGCTATAGGGATACTGCTAGGGGGTTGGAACCAGTCAATGGGGGGGAGGGCAGGCAGGCGTGGATCTCGATATTGGGGCATCGAAAAACGTTCTCCCTTGTGCGAAGAATGGTCGCATGGTGCTGACTGACCACGGTTTGCCCGTTCTTACTGCGGTGGTTTGCTTGTGCGGTTGTGCTACTAGTACTAATAGTTGCTGCAGCAGGTATGCTACCCGTACGATACTAAGCTGCTAATCGCCAAAACAAAATTGTCGCAAGCAAATTGTCGGCGCCATGCGGTGATGCCGTGCTGCCGTGCTGCTTGATACTATCTCTCTATCGAGATAAATGTGCGATGTCTCCGAACCATACGGTGAAGGCGGTAGTGACGCTCCCATAGGCTCTGCGGGGGTGCTATTGTGAATAATATGCTGTTGTTTCCGGTGTCTTATAATTTAACCTCCGCCCGCAGACGGAGCATGGCATGCAGCAGGCCAAGATGCAAGACCTTACCACGACTCTCCTTTGCCGGGGGAAGTGGGAAGAGCCAGGGGGGCTGTGGTTTGAAAGCGAGGTGAGGAAGCTTCGTTCCAGAGCGCTCGCGGGGTGGGGTGTGCGGGAGATAAAGTTTTTTCCCCTCGGGTTTTGCGCTGTTATGCGTACTGGGGGGCGGGGGATGTACGCATTGCTATGCAGTACTGGGGGGCGGGGGGGGTATAC
>JAYJME010000747.1:0-19990 GCA_036873775.1 Costaria costata | reverse complement strand
GTGCATGATATGAGTACCCCCCCCCCCCGCATGGACGGGATGCCCTGTGCTTACCTGCAGTTTCCACCTCAACCGTGTACCGCATGTATTCGCCCGCCCTATTCCATCCCACGCTGTAGCCACTCCCGTCTTCGGCGATGTCTACCCCTTCGTCCATTCGAAACGCCTGCAAACACAAGTACAAAACCCAGCACACATCGCACATATCGCGGTCTAGATAAGCTAGACCCTATGATACCTCGCTCGTTCTGATTCGTTGTGCCGGACCCGTGTATTTCAGATCCAACCCAGGACAACATACGTACTAGAAGACCATGCAGATCATACGGATTCACACTTGGTGACACGATCTAGGACTTGCAGATCATCCCAGGAACAAAAAATATATGTATCTGCCCGTTTTGATTCGGCCGTGAGAAGCCCAGATATGTTGACTATGGTAACCAAGAGTGTTATTCCACTCAATAGGAATATTATTGCGGGGTTTCCTGGTCGACGACCCTCGAGCAGTAGAGCGCCCAACACTATTTTTGCTCAAGGGTTTCGAAAGCGCACTCCATCAGCGCTGCGAACATTCTCCCACACTATCTCTGGGCGCAATTAGGTAACGTCTGTTGCAGGTGTTGAGCTAGCGGGCACCCTTTAACAACCATCGAACCTTGTCGCACAGTAAGCCCTGGTACCGCGTCCCCAAAGGTCTGGAGGAAATGGCAAATGTAAGGTTTGAGATATCTTTCTCACCCCTCCGTTGGTTTTGGATATATTGTAACAAATATGGACTAGATAGATGACGCCAATTCCGTGTAGTTTGCCCCCCACCAGAGCTTTGGTGCGATGGTTGACCTCTCTTACCCTAGCCCCAACCCGTTTGCCCCCACGACGTCAGTACAACTCAAAACAAGGATCACCCTATTTGTTGAGCTCTCTCGCTCTCTCTCTCACCCCTCCGTTGTTTTGAGTATCCTCGTCCGAGTAAGCGACGCCTTCCCCCCCTTCGTCGAACTCCTCCGCCTCGATTACGCCCGGGATCACAGCGGCGACCCCGCCATACGCGCCCCCCACACCTACCGGGGAAGGCGTTGCTGATTCCGTCGGGGTGATCGTCGACGTCGGCATCACCGTCGGCCCCGGGGTGGGCGGCTCTATCTCCTCCGTTGATTCAAGGGTGAAGGAGTCAATGCTGAAGCCCTCGGAGACTACGCACAGCCAGATGACGGACAAGCCGGCCGACAGACCGCCGTTTCCCTCGGGCCTAAAAAGCGGCGTTATGATTGAGGCGTGAAATGAGAGTGATTGTGAGAGAAATGGAGGCTTGCGTTCAGTACTATTCGAATATTCGGGCTAGGGACCTGTCGTGTTACAATCGATTGAAACGCAACCAGGGGTAAGGTCGAGGTTGAGCTACTGCAAAACCCGCGTTACGATTGAGGTACAGTATCACGTTTTCATCAAACAACGTCTGGCCTATTAGGCTACTCAAAAGATGAACTTTCCTATCCTCGTTCAATTTTAATGCATCTATCCATTTGTTTTGCCTGGGCCATGGGATTATGCATCGTATTGCCCTTTCATGTTTTTCTGGGGGTCGGATTTAAGCTGCGGTATGGAGCCCTTTCACGTTTTTGTGGAGGTCAGGTTTAGGCTGGCGTACAGAGATCATTACGAAAGGAGCTTCACTCATGATTCGGTGCACGTTTATCGCGCAACATCATCACTTACTGACGCGTGCGACGTCTGCCGAATTTTAAAAATAATATTGGGCGACAAGAGGCTGCCAATAGGAAGCGGCCATCCATGGATGCCAACGCCGGCAAGGTGAACCGAAAATGTTCCAGTAAGGTACCGATGAGCGTCCAAGCGCAAGGCCGGACAAGTTAGCAGGTGGTGAAGCCGAGATGGCCGGCAAACCTACACGGCGCCCTTTGGCACGGCTTTTCAGCCAAGGACAGCAACACACACTCACACTGAAAGATAAACGAAATTGTCCCACCCCCCCGTGGACGGCACTTTGACGAGGCCGCTGAGATCGGTCGTGTAGTCGACGCACCCCGTCCCGCCGCTGACGACGCGGAACGAGCCGGCGTTCTCGACCGGCGCCGTCACCAGGAACGCAAACTCGAACGAAGGAACTGTCGATTGAATGTTTCGATTCAAGCGCAGAGGAGGGTCAACAGTGCTTGCAAACATGAGAGTGCTACGATAGAGGTAACATTGATGTTTGGCTGAGAAACGTTGTCGGGGTGACGGGGCTCCTTAGCCCAAAAGGGCTCCTTAGCCCAAAACGCTTCGGAATTGTATTCTTCGTTTGCAATATGTTCCGTTTGCGTACCTAGCTAGGCCATGGGATTGTCCATTCGGGTAAATATCACTTAGCAGGTAGGTGTGTATCCTATGGAGTTGTTGGGTTCGGTATATAGAGGTGCTCGAGTGAGGAGCCTCCTACAAAACATGGAACAATACCCCGGCTGTACCGTACTATGCGTCATAAAAGCTCGTGTTTGGCGCCGGGGGGGTGAGAGGACCGACCAACACCATAAACAGGACGTCGTACCATGCGTCGTAGAAGATATGTCGATTAGATCTCGGCGCCCGGGGGGGTTGAGAGTACCTGTCAAAACTGCTTCTAAAAACAACACAGTTCTCAGGAACGCAAACTCGAACGAATCGACTGCCGATTGGATTTGGCGCCGTGGGGTTACAAGGCGGAGCAGCAATGCTAACAGTAAACAAGACTACCGATCGGGTTTGGGGCCGTGGGGATATAGGGTGTTAAGAGTTAACAAGTACGCACGTTTTCGCGAACTCTCTGTCGTTTGGAGTTTTGGCGCCGGGGGGCGAGGGTGGTACCCCTTGGCTTCATTAAAAAAACAAAATAAACCCAAAGTTGGAAGTTTAATGGCGTCAACGTGAGGCACATCAAACCTCAGCCTAAATCAGGTACTCACGTGTTTTTTTTCAATCGCGATAGAGCCTGGTGAATAATGAACCAATCACCGAACTAAAACAACAGCAAATAAAATGGGTGACTACTTTGATCACGCCAGCTGCAATCTAGAGTGCCTCGCCTGGCAAGAACTGCCGTCGGCGAAGACGTCATTCAGGACGACAACACGGTCTATACCATATTCGTCGTGAGGGATATACGACTTGCTGTCGTTCGATTTGCAGCCTGTGTCTGGTTCGGACAGCTTTAAATGTTTCGGCGATTTAGAAGCCGTTTTTAACGACCTTTAGGCTTTTCAGAAGCGCGGGTAAACTGGGCCTCATTCGGCGGCGTTGCTATGTGTCTCGTACCGTCTTCCGTGACGTCCACAGTGAACCTCAGGTATTCGTCGATCCTCATCCAGCCTACGTAGTATCCCCCGGTGTTGCTCCCGACATCCACCGCCTCTTCCGTTCGGAACTCCTGTCAGTCAAGACAAGGAAGGCCGGGGGTGGACGGTGCTTTTACGGGTGTCTCTCTAACATGGCACACCGTCCACAGGCCAATGTTTATCGTACGGCCCGTTTCCTCTTCACCCCTTTGACAAATGCGCCTGAACGTTTGGGGGGGGATAAGCAAACCCTAGAATTATGGCGTGGAAAACAGGTTTTTGCCGAACAAATGCGTTAAGGAGCTCTCGACGAAACGTACTCTCAGTTTGGAGGAACCATGCTTTTCAAGACCGTTTTCCCCAACGAAATGTGATCGCCTATACTGTGGTTAGTCTGTCGAACGTGGTAAGGCCTTCGATAGCCATACACAGCGTGGTGGGCTTTTGGGCCCTTCTAGCAATAGGCATCATCCGTGCGGCGCATGGAGTCATGCGGGTCTCACGAGTTGCAGGTTCCCTCCATAAATATCATAAAAGCAAGTACCGGCTTCACCCGTTCTGCGGATGATCTAGTATCCCCACGCGCGAGGCGACCGGATATATCGTCAAGAACGCGTTCTGCCTGTTGCACAACCCCACAGTTTTGATGTTGGGAGATAACTCAACGCGGGAGACAGTATGTCGGGTGCTCCTCGTAAACCGGACAACCCTACCCTCTCTTCACCGAATCGATGACAAAAATCTGGGCGTTGCTCCACCCGGGGGAAGGCGTTACGAGTTATTGAACGACGCTTGGTACGGCAAGGGGTAGAAACGCAAGCTACGATAGGGATGCATCTTATTTAATCTAGGGTTCCCCACTTTTGGGGGGCTCTGTACCTCGTCCAAACCCAAACGTTGAGAAACATTTGTGACGCGTGCTCCGATAGAGGTTGCACTTTTCGGCTGTTTTTGTTTCTGAATAACGGGGCTGCTAAACCCTAAATCGTCCGAATGTCATTCTGGTTTAGCAATATGACTTTTTTAAATGCCTAGTCCATGGGTTTGGTCATCCGGCTGCCGTTCCAGCTTACTCAAAAACAGTTTTCGGGTGTGATACGGAGCTCCTAAAGTGAAGAGCCTCAGAAACAAAAGAATGGAACAACACCTCTATCACATCGTAGCATGGGTCTTGTGCGAGCTTAACCCGATGAATCATCCCATGGCCTACGCACACAACGAATATCATTGCAAAACCAAGGAATGGAATCCCGGCCAGTTTTGGCTTACCTTCTGCTACCGCAAAAAACGTATCCCACACTATGTCCAAGTGGTTATGTCCCCCCGAGCTCCATCGTTCAGAAACCAATTTAGCGAACACTTGCTTGCTACCTCTATCGTAGCACGAGTCTAACGAGTGTCGCGTTTTGAGCAATATATTTTAGGATTGAACGTGCTCCCCAGCTGAGTAGCTGCCGAATGTGGTTGGAATACCATTCACAGTTTGCTTTTTTGTCAATCACGGACCTCCTCAAGCGAGGACCTTCAGAAGCGTGAGTTGCTGCCCCTACCCTACCACGAGGCACGATCCCGTATGCGAAGCCCACCGTTGTGCTCAGGACACCAGCAAAACGAGCCAGAAGACTTAGCCCTGACCCTTAACGCTATGGTACAACCACCACCTACTGTAGTAAGCACGCCGCGCGTGTTACGCTACGATAGGGGTATGGTTCCATGTATTTTCTGACCGAACGACGTGTTGTTTCATGTATTGTTTGAGGCTCCTCACTTGAGGAGCTCTCTTCGTCACCCATGAAGCCTGGCTTCGGAGGGGGGGGGCGAACTTACTACCCCGATGCACAAATGCCATGATCTAGGTCTACGACGAAACATATCCGAAAACATTATTGCGGGGGTATCAACCATAGTAAATAGGACCAAATATTGTTAGCAAAAACAGGGAAATATATAGGTTTTGGTGTGTACAGTATAGGTTTTGGTGTTGTAGGTCCTATTGTGTCTACAGTAGGTCAGATTAACTATGGTCCCCCGTAATAACGAGATTGGGTAGTCGTTTCTCCGATAAGGATCTCCCGTTCGTCAGAAACAAAATCGCCAAAACCGTGCTACTACCCCTATCGCAGCAGCAGGCCTTCCGTAGCACCAGTCCAGTGAGGGACCTCTACCCAACGTCGTTTTTCCTTCTAAAACGTTTTCGTCTTCCTGGCGAGGGAGTTTTCATCTGGTTGTGTCCGTCCATTTCTTTTGTCGAAGCTGAGGTTTCTGGTGAAGGCACACAGAGCCCCTCCGACGCGAGCTACGACAGAGGCAGCACTTTTTGACGATTTTGTATTTGACTGACGGGGTTCCTTAACTCAAATCCATCGGACTTTCATTCTTGTTTTGCAGTATGATATGTTAGCTCGTGAGGTTTGTTGGTCGTGTTGGGCTTTTGGGTTTCTTAAAAATCGGATTGTTGTGGGTGAAGTACAGACGGGGTTCCTTAGCTCAAATTCATCGGGGTTTCATTCTTGTCTCGCAACATGACAGGTTAGCTCATTAGGTTTGTTAGTCGTGTTGGGCTTTCGGGTTTTTTTTAATCGGATTGTTCTGGGTGAAGTACAGAGCTCCTACCGTGAGGAGGCTCAGAAAAACACCGGTGTACCTCTATCTTAGCATATGGGTCCTGCCTCAAACGTGGGTTTCGGGAAAAACTGGGGCTTCAGCAAATGTAGGCTATACTGTACCCCCTACCACAACTCGAGTCGCGGCCACAAGAGTCGTCATATCGGTAGCGCCAACCCTAACATTTGCTGATCCTAACCCTCGGGGTCCTCTCACTTACCCCTCCGAGGTTGGTCTCCTCCACGTCAGAGTAGCCCACCCCCTCCCCGCCAAGGTCGTACTCTTCGGCCTCGATCGAGCCGGGGATGGTCGGGGGACTGCCCCCGTAGGCGGCATCTGGCTCCGGTACCGTTTCGTCTGACGATACCGATCCAACAACACCTTCGTCGGAAGATTCGTCAGAGTCCTCGCCGTCCACCTGTTAGGTGTCGGGTCAGAGAGACGTCGAGACGGTAAGCAACTTCCATGGGGTAGGGGTGGTGTGGTTCCTCATTTTCTGAGCTCCTCACATGAGCAGCTCAATATCGCGCCCAAAACATGATCTCGAATTAAATTTGATCGTGCAACCCGACCTGCGGCAACTTTGGATTAGGCTTGACTTCACTATTGATTGTTTCGGGCGTTTTATGCTTGATTAATCATTGTTTGGTTATACACTGGCTCTGTACCTCAACCCAAAAGTAAACAAAAATTGGCACAACAATCGAGCTCGAAATGGTGTACGGTGGGGGATTTCTAACGCAATGCGGTTGGCCTCGAAAACACTGTTGAGTCCGGTTAAAATAGGTCAAAACTCGGGGAACCTTTACAACTGCAACTCCTGTTTTAGATTGTCGGACGAACAACTTGAAGTTGTTGGTGTGGGGTAAACGCTGAAGTACTGGGGGTATTTTGAAGGGCCTGCAACCCGACCGGATTGAACCGGTACTGTCAATTCAATACGTGCAGCACTGGGGTAGGCGCCCCACTGACCTCGTCGTGGGCACAGTACATGTCGCACTCGGGTCTCGTCGCGGCCCAGTACAGAGCCCAGGTCCGAAGAATACCGCTGTCGACCTCGCTTGTGCTATTTGGAACCAACGAAGCCGGCGTTGCAGCAGCATGTTTAGCAGGAGCAGCGACGGCAGCAGCAGCAGTAACAGCAGTAACATCAGCAGTAACAGCAGAAATTGAAGCAGAAGGAGTGAGGGATCAGTAGCAGAAAAAGCAACAGCACCACCAGCTGAAGCAGCGGGGGTAGTGGGAACAACTGCGGAAACATCGGGCGGCAGTTGGCAAGGAATTGATGCCAGTCGTACTTAACTGAACAGTACAAGGAAAAAAGAAGGAGCATACAATACTGGCATCCCACGCAATGTATAATAACAATACCGGCATCCCGCGCAATATATAACATGTGTCGGGAGCGAGTTGGGGGCGCCAAATCAGCCGAATCCTGCCGTCGGGTTTTTCGAGGCATTATTTTGTTTGAAGGCCTCCGTTTTATTTAAGATCTCCGTGAAGCCTGCAATGCGTCGTGAAACTGGTAACTCACAGCATTTTATCGAAAGCCAAGTGCTTCTGCACCGTCGCGTAGCTCATGTACAGCACTGTTTGCCACGTGCCTTCCACGTCGCCCATGATCGGCTCCAGCCTCTGTCGCGACAACGGGACAATGTTCACAACAAAACAAATTGTAGTTTAGTACGCAATTGAACGAATCTTGACATCATTAGAAGACCAAAATGATAAACGAGATCTATCCCGTTCAACACATATTGCATCCGTCGGCGAGAAATGAAGAGGCTTTCATATACGGGGCTTGGGAAGTATGCCGCTGGTGTGGCCGCAGAAAAATATGATATGAAGGGGAATAGGCGTCATTTCAGAGAACTTCGGTTCGTCCGGCCGTCGCATTAAGTTGCGGGCCGGACGTGGGGGGAGGGGAGGTGCTCTGTGTAGTGACCGCGACTGCCGCGTTTCGTGTCGGTTTGCAACAAAGAGAGCACCACATTAAATACAGAGGCTATACTCACAGCACCGTACTCATAAACCCGAACCCCATGCACACAACAACATACTTTAAAAACGAAGCCCGCTGATGCGGAGAGCGGTTCTTCGCACCTGGTCCCACTCCTCGCTCACGAACTGCGGGTCGCGAACCCACTCGGTCATTGCAGTCACGGGGACGTTCTGGCAAAAAAGAGTACACGGCGGCATCCGCAGTGGGACCGCGCAAATGCGGCAGATTAGCTTAAACTCACCATTAGCTTTGCTTTTTGTCTTTCCGAGGTGGGATCCGCTTGACACACACGCTAGGGCAGGGGAGGCTCCTAATATGACCCATGCTGCCATAGAAGTTGCACGTTCTGGCCTTTGTTTCTGAATGACGGAGCTCCTTAACCCGAACTCGCCAGGGTGTCATTCTTGTGTCGCATTGTAATTGTTTTTGTATGCCTAGAGGTCATGGTTTTCTTTTTATCGGGTTGCACTCTTGGTTGACCCAAAGCCAGATTTGTTTTTGTGGAGCACAAATCACCTAAAGTGAGGAGCCTCAGAAAGAAACCGATGCACCTCTATGTATCGTAGCACGCCTCATCTGAGGATCTCTGCTGTAGACCTCGCCGAAAACTTTTTTTCGCCCCCAACAAAACAAACTTACTCTTAACCTCAAGATAAATCCTTTGGTCGGGGGATATATAGTGAAAACAGATTGTAAACCAAACGATATTTGGGAGTTCCTCAGTTGGACCCGTGCTACGATAGAGGTGGTATTTTTTGGGCTCTTTTTGTTTCTGGATATCGGGGCTCCTCGACCCAATATCGTCGGCGTGTCATTCTTGTTTTACTGGTTTGTTTTTCGTATACCTCCTAGGCCGTGGCTCTGTTAATCGGGTTGCACTTTCAAGATCTGTTTTTGGGTGAACAACAGAAGCTCCTAAAGTGCGGAGCCTCAGCAAACAACTGCTGCACGTCTACCCTAGCATGTGTCGTTGGGATTTCCGCAATATGGTGAAACGTACTGTAACCCAAACCAAACGATATTAGTTTCCCCGGTTGGGGCTTCCGATAAGTCAGATAAAAACCGGCCATTAAACCTTTTTTACTAGTCCAAAGAACATCCCACACTCTATTCAAGTGTTTTTGTCCCCAAATAACCGTTTCCGGCTCAAGGGGGTTAACCCTTTTCTACCCCAAAGGAGTATCCCACACTATTTCCAAGTATTACTGTCGCCAAAAACCGTTTCCGGCTCTAAAGGGGTTAAGTGGTACCTCTATCAGGCGTCGGAACATGTTCTCCAGGGAGGGACTGCCAGCACCGACCACAATAAGTACATATCAAGCATTTCTCCTGGGAGTTCCCCACATGTCCACGGTCAGTGTGTGACTGATACGTTCGCCGAATGAAGACCCCCGACACACGCTACGATAGCGGTGCACAGCAGTTGTTTTCTGAGGATCCTCACTTTAGGAGCTCTATAGTTCGCCCACACACCGATTTTGAGTAAACTGAAAGTGCGCAACCCGATGGCCAAACCCATGACCTAGGTGTAATGAATACCCATTTAGCAAAAGAAGAAATCATTCCGACGATGTTTGGGTTAAGGAGCCCCGTCGTCCAGACACAAACCGCCAAAACGTCGAACCTCTATAGTAGCACGCGTCCCCCGTTACTGTTTCCGCAGGCGTTCAATGCTATTCGCTGGAGGATACCCCTCAAACAGATGTTGGAGTCGTTCTGAGGTTGTCACCTGGATGCCGTGGATGTACTCGACGTTGTCGCCGAACCACGTGGTGTAGTCGACCTTGCTCTCGAAGTATACCCCCGTGACCTGTAGAACCACACACAGCATGGTTTGGCCACGGTGCGAGGGGGGTTAGTCTGTACTGTCCGTGCTCAAAACAATATGAACTAGTGTGTGGAAATTGTGTGCACACTCGCGAGGCTAACTTGGGCGGTGAACTACGTGCTGCACGTCACTGAAGCACTCTGCAGGGAACGCCAAAGCTCTCTTGCAAAAGCTAAACCCGCAAGATGTCTTGGAAGCCAATATACGAGTTATATACACACGACCCGGGGTATTCAACAGGGGGACACACGTTTCCTCGCCAAGATATAAAAATAACGCGTATAAATATATAGAAACGTCTCCAAGGTAACCGTGGAGGGGGGCTTGGCTCTATACTGTCCAGCCGCAACCCGTGTACAAGTTCACACTCCGCACCGATAACCTAGACGATCGAAAACGCACATATGCTGAACACGACCGACCGGATTATTTACTCAACACGTGAACATCAACCCCTTGTCGAAGCCTAAACACCACCCTCGAGGCCTGATACGACAGGGATAGCACGTTGTGGCTATTGTCGTTCTGACGCACGGGGCTCCGCCTATCCAATATCCGTTTACTTCATGTTTCCCGATATGTTTCGTCGTAAATCTAGGACATGGGATTTCTTCATTGGATCGGTCATTGTTCCCCAAAGCCAAGTGTTCGAGGAGGTAGATAGCTCTTCAAATGAGGAGCGTCATAATCAACAAAGTGTGCTCCTACCGTACCATGCGTCCCAGACTATCCCCGACCGGAGCGTTCAATTAACAGCATGGACACCACATGTCCCATGCAAACGCTACGTATCCGCAATCGGCAGATATATTTGATGAAATGTTCCAATACGCCACCTTGTTCCGGACGTAGTCAGCGGGGTGGTTGGTGTTGTCGTCTTTGAGCAGGAAGTACTCGTTGATTGACCTCGCCACGATCCCGGTCTGCAGCCTGCCTAGCCCCTCCAGCTTGGAGTTCCCCGTGGCAATGGCCCACATGGTAATGGCGTAGTAGAAGTTCACGTCTTCCGACGAGGATTCCTGTTGGCAAAAGCGACAAATAACACCTTTCATTGGTCAGTGGTTGGCTCGAACCTATTCTACCCTGGACATCTGGTTGACCCAGCGTCGTTTGGGTTCGGGCCGAGGAAACATTGTATGGGTTTCTGTTGTAGGTCTATTGCATGCCGAGAGGCCCTTGGCATGGCCTCGCTCGTTTGCTTTCGCCAACACCTCTCCTGGCTGTCGTGTCAAGCAGGGAAATGAGGGGCCGCACATAGGTAGAGGATTTCAAGCCATCGGGCCAGGCGCGATAACCATCGTATTTCACAAACCAAGCTTGCGAGTTGTTACTGTGTACTCGCGGGCGTATAGTTGCGTTCCACAGCTAATCCGTTAAAATCCTTGAAACTGTACCAGTTCAAAGAGGCCTTTGGAATGAGCAGGCGCAAGGTCGACGTGGTGCCTCGCGTGTCTCTCTGCCAGACACGCAGCTATATGTTGTGGGCTATAAATTCACCTGGTTCTTCCCGTCGTAGGCGAAGAGAAGCCCCCTAGACCAGCTGTGGCCGCAGAACCAGTCAAAGTAACGGAACTGGGGGAAGTACGGGTCGTCCTGGAGACGGGGAAACGAAACGAACACGCCATTTACAGATGTTACGAACACGCAGGCTGGAGAAACTACAAGCACAGGAATGAAGATTATATTTTGTGAGATAGCTTGTTGAAGCCGATTTGTATCATGACCAAGGACCAACCGAAATACGACCTGTGGTGAAGTATCGTGCTTGCAGCTTGCAGACACGCGCTAAGATGGGGGTGGAGCAGGTAGCCCCTTCTTTTAGGTACCCTAGTAGTGCGTTCGGGGTAGGAGGTCCCTTATATACTGACGTCCCTTACCTGCGTTTGTATTGGTGCTTTATTTAGTCAACAGTCAACAAACTCCGTGCGCAGGAATTTGAGGTCTCAAATATATATTTTTCCTCCATCGCGGGGTCCCTTAAACCGGTCTACCTGCTGTAACTCAGGTTGTCGAAACTGTTACTGGGAACTGACTGCGTTCCTGAAACCGAGGAAATACCCAATATATCGTGATATTGCGGTCATTCGATTTGTCTATTCGCTGTTCGCCTTAAAAGGCACAAGCAATTGTTCATCATGTTGAGAGTGTAAGGGTTTCCTAAATTCGTTTTCTGGGCGACGAATAGAGCTCCTGACGAACTAAGGGGCCGCGGAAACAATCAGCGCACCCCTAGGGTAGCATTCGTCTTTGTATCTAGAAGTACTTGGTATATGTTACGTATGACAAACAAAAAACACGTGGCGGGGTGCCAAGGGTATAACTCCAACCCAGGCGTTTATGTTGGTGTAACCAGCAGCTTTGGCACAGGGTTGTGCACCTATCTACCAAACAATACAATCCCTACCCTCCCACAACCGCCTCCCATGCTGTCGAAAAAGCCATCGCGAAACAAGAACCCTGGCGAGCGAACGCCAGAATCACGCTCCGTGTACAGACCTCCGCCACGTCGTCTAGATCTTTTATTTTTTCGAGGTTACCCAAAGCTTGTCAATAATTCGTCCAAGCGTGTATCCTGTAGATAACCCCATTTGTATGCGGCAGAAAAAGCGATTCGTCCGAGAGTGTCAGACCAGGAATTGGTCGAGGCGTGTAAGCGTGTATCTAGCTTGTCTAAGCCCTTGGTAAGCTCGGACCGCTGCGCTCTACCCTGATGTGCCATCTTCACCCGCCAGACCGCTGATACAGTGACCACACAACACGAGGCTACGGTTAAAACGGTATTTTCGCTGTCGCCAAATATGTCGTGTAAACAACAAGCTAAGCAAATTACCCCCAACCGGAGGTGTGTAGTTGAAAAGCTGTCGTGACCAACCAGTCACATCGGTTAATAAAAAGCAAGAAGGCTACTAACCTTGTTGGGCCCGTTGACGTCACGGATGAGCGTTTCAACCCAGTTCTTGTTGTCCGCAGTGGCCCAGGAAGGTCGAAGGTGGGTGATGGCGGCCGCCACATTGATCAGGTACGAGTATTGGAAGTGCTACGCTCACATCGTAGACAAACACGGACCACCATGGCACGCAGGGGGGGGGGTGCGGGGTGGGGTCGTGTAAATGCAGTACGTTTGGAATATAGCCCGGAGGTATCTAGCCTTCGAACGACCAAACTGTTCGCCATGCGTGGGCCATACTCCGAACCCGCTTCCTACGTGTGGTTTGGTGTTTGGGTCGATCACGATGGAAGACGTATCATCGCTTTCTCTCTGTACAAGAAAACAGGCTTTCTCCATCTCCGGGGACACAGGGCATGTTTTCTCGCCGGTTGGCTCAAACGTTCCTAACATACGAGGCGTAATGCTGCCGGTAATTGCTTCTGCATTGCTTGGTGCAAACCTTGCTCAATCCGCGTTACCGTTGATGCTGGCGCTGCTACCTTGAACTGCTTTTGCGTGCATTTGTTCAATTCGTAGTCAGCGGGCATACTCCTCCATACCGCTTCAGGTCTGCATTATTGGTAAACTCATGTTGACCAACGCGCGTTCCGGTATTTGTGGTGCTGCCATACAGTACAGGCATCGCTTCTGCCGTAGGGCGTCATTGAATTCTATGATACGCAGGTGAACACCGTGGTCAACGCGCTCATGCACTGCCGTTGATGACCTCTCACGTGGTCATTGTACAAAGAAGAGTAGTAGTCATAGCTCTCCCCGTCGTCAGCCAGCCCGAGTGATCCGAAAACGCCTCCCCAGGTCTGAGCAAAATACATGCACAACGCCATGCCACGTCAGGGGGATTTTGGCCAGTCCTTGGTTCAGTGGCGAGTTTTCTCAACTGAGACATTTATTACCTGGGAGTGTGATCAAATTATGGTATTGCGTTTTCTCAGTCTCGCTACCGATGCGTGCTACGATAGCAGTGAGCATGTTTCTCGAAATAAAAAATTAAAAACTACTCAAAAAGATACTGCAAACTTATTGGGCAGTCATTCTTGCGAGTGGCTCTGATTGGCTGACGGTGGTTCTGATTGGCTGAAGAAGGACCGGAAGGCGTCTGTCCCTCTACCGTAACGCCATATCCACTCATAATATGTTGGTACCACACGCGTAAGGCGGTATATGCGTCTATATGTGCTCACCGTGTCGTATATGAGGGGGTTTCCATTGACGTGGCCGAGGTAGGCATCAAATGCTGTCACCGTCTCGTCCACGCAAGGCTCCGCGAGGTCGTCTCTGAGAGGATTCGATTTGGTATTCGGTGTTGGGAGGCGAAGCGGAGATGACAGTAGTGTTTGTGTTTGTTGCGTGCCTCGCTCAAACGGGTGTGTGACAGTGCTGTTGTTGAGGGAACTACCGCAACGGCGAACTACAGCAGGGAACCGCGTGAGCATGTACCGGTATGATTTGGTCGACGGGCCGAAGGTGGGGAGCCCATTGCCCGTCTGCTACCAACTGGGAGAAGTTGCCTCACGTCGCCGGCTACTACCACTCAAATATTTTAGCAAACTATCTGACTCGTTTGAACTCAAGGTAGAGTAAGCCCTATTTCGTGGTGGATATTCAGCTGCTATGAAGTACCCCAAGCACTGTGACGTACGACTTTACTCACCTGCCAATCTCCGCAGCGACGAGGCATAGCTGTGCGTACGCCATAAGGTTCTTGGCGCCGTTGTACACGCTGGAGCCAGCCACGACGTCGAGGTCGAGCGGTTCCGCGAGATCGATCTCTAGGAAGTGCTCGATCCACTCCCTTTTTTGGTTTCAGCCGGGCATTGGAGACAGGAGGTATCGCGAGGGGAAGGAGGGGCGAAAAGAACAATGTTCATACCCCGCGCGATCAATTTCCTTGACAGGTCGGGGCGGGGGGGGGGTGTCCTCTGGAATCAATGTGAAAATTAGATAAAACCATACTGTTGGCTTTAATTCGTCTGGTGAGATCACAACGTTCCGGTTAGTGTTGATTGTGTGTGGTGTCGTTCCATCTTTTTGGCGCATGCTCTTGGGCAATCGAACAAAAACGCGAAGCACCAAGTATGAAGACGCTTGCGTGGTCGGAGCGGAACGTCGTTGAGCCCTTCAGTCTCGGTTAATCCGGGAACCCACCCGTTCGCACGGTAGGAACAATCTTGTTTGTTCATATGATAGCACAACATCAGGCAGATCCCGATCTTTACCACCTAGATGTACCACATATGTGGTTATGGTATGCGTAACAGACGCGTGCCACGATAGAGGTTGCCATTTGTTTTATTTTTTTTGTTTTTCTGAGTGACGAGGCTTCTTAACCCGAACTGGTCGGAATGTATGCCTAGTCCACGGGATTGTTAATCGGGCTGCCCTTCCAGTTTACTCAAAAACGGTTTTCAGGTGTGGGTTTGGAGACTCCGCAAGTGAGGAGCCTCGCAAATGAAATAGTGCACCTCTATCGCAGCCTGGATCAACGTTGAACCCAGAACACGTGTGCACCAGCATGCAGATCATACGACGTTCCACCAAGCAACATGACCTAGGCCGTGCAGATCTTGTAACCTGTAGAAAATATTCGATCTGGTATTCCCGCTGTACGCTGCAAAGATTGGCGTTGGCACTCGTTAACCTGACCGAGAAGATACGCTCCCGTCTCGATGATGTGATTACTTGATATGACTCGTCGAACCGCATATTACATTATCACGGTTCATCGTGGTAAGAGCGTCTATTGCCCTAAAAGTGGGCGTCATCAATATTGGAATCGATCAGGGTGATCTATTTCGCCAGACCGAAACGGACCATGAAGGGCGATTCGACCTGTCCGATGTGTATGTGTGTGATTGCCATCAAGTGCGACAGTAGGGGGGGGGGGTTACCCAACTCTCACTCCAGCGTTTTCTTTAGACCACGTAGGCAGAAAGGGACATGTTGTCGCTTTAAAAATACGGCAGTCTTTTGTTTTTTGTTTGGGGCGGGGGGGGCAGCGTAACAAGCACATCCTCGTGCTAAGGTTGTGATTATCGCGAAGTAAAATATAGCCAAAGCTTAATGAAGACTGTAAAACAATTGGGTGGTCACTAGCTTCAAGGGGCTGTGATCGGCTGAAACTTAAAAGAGCCTAAAGTTGCTCCGCCCCCGCCCCTCTAACCGTAGCACCGGTTCTCTCACATTTCTGTGTCGCTAGTAATGGCGGACATGTCTGGGACCCAGTCGAAGTCCGGCAGGTCGAGCTCGAAGAACCGCCAGGTGCTGCCGGTGACCAGCTCCATGTCTCCCTTCGTCGGGCTGCTCATGTACAGGCCAGTTCTGTTGCTCGAATCCAGGAGCGCCTGGGTGTAGGTCGGTGCGGAGAATACGTGTAAAAGCCAGATAAGCCCCGGGGATATGTTCAACAAAACCTTCAGGCTCCAGCCTGGAGTTCTCCCGAATCATCCGATACCCAGTTTTGGCAAAGCTGCGTGATGCATCCGTCCTGTACGTTTAGGGTCCTAGAGAAGGAGAACGCGCCGGTAATTCCCCCCGATGCTGCCAGGCTCAACACGGTGATGCTTACATGTAAGTCCTCGCATCCGATCTAAGACACCGCATTCGCTACCTGTATCGCCAGAACCTAGCATTTGTCACGCGCATGCACAAACAAAACCGCCTAGACGCGGCCCGTTCGAGTAAATCGTACCGTCGGGGAGGGGGGTTGCTTTCGTGCACCAAGTTATTTGGTCGACGCTCCTCCAGTGAAGAACGATCGTTTACGTGGGCGACTACTGCAGTACATGCGCCGTTTTGTTTTTTTTTTCCATCCTTTCGATCCACCACCAGGGTACGTGCGAACTCACTCGAGACATGTTTCCCGTCTGGCTGATTAAAATAAAAAACCGCATGCATAATCGTTGACGGGTTTCGGGGTGAACGAAAGCATGAGGAGCGCCTGACGCAAAATAACCGAAAAGATACTTCGTTCACCCGTACCGTACCATGGATCAGTCTCCACGGTAGAGGTATGGTTCCATACTTTCCAAGAGTTTCGCACCTGAACTTATGACTTCGCAGATGAACGTTGTCCGCGCAAGACGCGTGCTACGAAAGAGGTTGCACATTTTAGCGTTTTTGCTTCTAGATGACGAGGCTCCCTTTTAACCGGTTCTCGTCGGGGTGTCAACGCTTGTTTTGCAATGTGAGTTTACTGTATACCTAGATCCTTCGCTTTTTTATCGGGTTGCACTTTTCGTTTGCCCCAAATCAGTTGGTGCAGTTTGTGGGTCGAGTACAGAGCTTCTAAAGTGAGGAGCCTCAGAAAAGTGCCTATTACGGGAGATCAAAGTAAATAGGACCAAATACTGCTATTAATAGCAAAAATAGGGACTTTTTGGTGTCTACAGTAGATTCTATTGTGTCTACAGTAGGTCCTTTACTCTATGGACCAAACGTTGTTAACAAAAATAGGTAAATCTATAGGTTGTGTCTACAGTAGGTCCTATTGTGTCTACAGTAGGTCCTATTGTGTCTACAGTAGGTCCTACTACCTATGCCCCCCCGAAATAGTGCACCTCTACCGTGGCATGTATCACTACTCCGACCGACATTTCCATGCGTTGTACTAGCCCTAAAACGACCACACGTATCGTACTAACACTCCTACCAGGTAGGTACTAACGTCGGGGGCTCAACCGACTAGACAATATTAAGCCGAAACGTGGCACCCTACACCTGACGTCAGGCTGCTCCATGATTCTTGCCATATGCAACCCAATTCCCTGAATAGTCGAACGTGTCAATCGGTTAATCGGCGCACCGGAGACGAATGTGTGTGCAAAGAGTTGAATCACACAAAATACGTGCCTGTTGGTGGGGCAGCGCGTAGTGCAGCAGGCCAGCTCCGTCGCCGGCGGTTGTCCACATAAGCTTGTACTTGCCCCTCGACTCTCGTGTGATGTGCTTGTGCGCCTGGTGCCCGGGTTGGTTGTGTGCAGGCGAGGAGTTGAATCGCCGTGAATGGATACGGATAATTCGAGTGGGGGGTGCACGCTTTCTGGCACAGGGACTGGAACTTAGATCTAGGTCGGATAGGTTCGATGTTTTTGCCCTGCGTTTGGAATGTTTGAACAACCTAAACACCCGGAGATGACGAGGTGATCGCGATGAAGATTCGGCGGGACTGCTGAGACAGAAGGTGGTTCGAACTCGAGTTTTGAAAAGCGAACAGCTTGTCTGTCAGATTTCTGTTTTAGGGGTAAGCCGTCGGGCTCCTCAAATGCAAAACGAGCCTCAGTAACAATTCGGTGCACCTCTATCGTCACACCCGTCATTTTTCCCAGACTACTCTCTCGCTTTGAACGGGGTCTTGTCCCCGACGGTGGAGGAACCAAACCACCCATAATCATGGGAACTCCCAGTTCTAATCCATAGTTCGTTTCCGTTCTAGGGGTTTTGTTCCTCGAATTATCTTGCCAAAGGAATCTAAAGTCAATTTCTGGGTGGGGCAGAGTCCCCTCAAGGGAGGACGCTTCGACCGTACCACTACCCCAGCTCCTGCCCCTTGTGTGTCCACACTCGGAGACGGCTATATGCCGTCAGGTCGGTCGTGGCTCACGCAACAAAAGCAAAATCGAACGTAAGGCCCTTCACGAATCGCGAAACAAGTCCGCGTTCTTGAACGTCACGTGTCACGCTGCTGTAATGAGTTTCGTATACCCAAATCCTGCGCTCCCAACATCCGCATTGCCCCTTTGTTTCCCCGATATCCCGATAAAATGAGGGTATCACACGGTATGAAATACTCTCCGATCCTGGTTACGGCTGGTGCAACGATGGGGAGGGGGGGGGGGGTCTTTATGGGTGATGTTTTTAATTGGTCGGGGCCATTCGGGAAAGTGTCTGCCCTCTTTGTTGCCCCCCAACCCTTCTTTAACGAAATCGTCGGTTTTGAAACCAGCTCGCGGCCGTATCTCCTAACCTATGGTGTCCCTGGCCACCCCGACGTCATCGTTCGATAATCCTTCGCAAACAAGAAATTATTGGAAGGTTTATGTTTCCGTGGCATCCTTCCTCGTGTCGAACAGCCATAAAACGTTCGACAAAGAAAATGACTGGTTTGGAAGGGGGGGCTATCGTAGACGCAGACCACGGCGCAGAGAAAAGGAGGGTACCCACGCCTCATGTACACTAACTAGCACCCGTCGCACCCGGAATATTCATCGGGTTTACGCGTGATTCCGAACCCTCACCCCCGTTTACCCTTTTAGTTTCGCAGACGACTGGATAAGAACCACGAGTAGCACATTCGTCCAAGTAAGTGTCGCAACAAAACAGCGTCGTCTCGGACTGGGTATTCCCTTCTCGCACAAAGCGAAACCATTGCGACCTCGATTCGGTCTCGGCACTGGCCAGGCCAAGGCTGACATGAGTAGCTACCTGCAGTACCCCCCTGTCCTTGAAGAATCAGCACACAAGGTCTAGCGCGTTCCTCCGGTATTGTCAATGACTTCCGTCATTACATACGGCGGAGGGGGTACAGAATGTTTCATCGCTGGGTTTCATTGTCCTCTCGAGATGGTCCTGCTTACCCTGAGTTCGCCGCTGACGGGGTAAGACCAAGCGTACTCGTTGAGCGTGTCGACGACCTCCTCGTAGTTGGGGTCCTCCTCCTCGTAAGGGATGCGCGTAGCTCTGAGCGTACCGTTCATGGTCGAGCTTGCCTTCAGCCTGCGCGAGAATCATCGTCGTCATCGTAGACGATAACATATCAGATGCAGCGGGTGTTTCGAGACAGTCCATAAGCACACACCGGATGTCCATCCCGCAAGGGTCGCTGTGAATATACAAAATCAGCGGGTGTTCGAGGTCACACTTGCACTGACTGCGTGTCCATTGCGCGAGGGTCGTCGCAAGTAGAACAGCAGCAGCGGGTGTTCGAGGTCAATGCTTACACCGTACGCCCAACACGTGAGGATCGTTGTGAAAATATATATATATATATATAGCAGTGGGTCTTGGAGGCCACACGTACAGCCGTGCCGTGCGTTCACCGCACTAGGGTCGTGGTTCGAAAGCAGAAGCGGGGGCTCGAACGCTGTGCTCACAATTTCACGTCTCTGCTGCGCACGGGCCGTGCTTGTTCCACCCCCATGTGCTAAGTACGTGCAAAGGGCGCAGCTAGGCGGGCACGGGGATACATTTCAGGCCATCTCAACAGCAGGAATGTCGAGTGAATCTGGTCGAAACATTCTTAATCACACGCTTGATGCCAGTGACGAGCACGGCAGCAGCGATGGCCAGGGGGAACT